>CM034362.1:95057993-95116806 GCA_019925275.1 Mytilus edulis
GTACACAAGACACAACATAGAAAACTAAAAACCGACCAACACAAAACCCACCAAAAACTTGGTGTGATCTCAGGTGCTCCGTAAGGGTAAGCAGATCCTGCTCCACATGTGGCACCCGTCGTGTTGCTCATGAACTATCCTCAACTTCATGCCATATTTAATAGCTTCAGATTCCTATCAGTATTGATTGGCTTGATAGAGTTTTTGCTGCTTACAAGGAAGTTACCCAGTCACGGGTTCAAATAATTAAATTTGTAGTCATCCATTCTAACATTTTTAAATGCAATCTTGATTTTGTTGAATGTTATGAAAAACATAGATATAAGAAGATGTGGTATGAATGCCAACGAGATGATTCTCCCTCCAAGTAACATTTTGTAAAAGTAATCGATTATAGGTCAAAGTACGGTCTTCAAAACGGAGCCTTGGCTCACAACAAACAGCAAGCTATAAAGGGCCCCAAAAATTATGAATGTTAATACAGATGATCATGGATGTTTCACTTGTTTATAGCCACGACTGACATGACACTAGATTAGTGGGCATTACTTACCATTCTAACCACCTTAGTTTGGATGTGTGTTACTCAATCATTATTTTTCTGTAAAGTAGACAGTCAGTTGTTTGCTTTTTCCTCGTTTTGATACAACCGCAAATATTTTTGTGCATCATATTATGCTATCAAGTCTTCGTCTGTGTCGTCATCCGAAGACACATTTAGTTTCCAGACAATAACTTAAGTTTAAGCAAATGGATCTCTATAAATTTTCAGAAGAAGGTTCAATATCACTATAGGAAGGTTGGGATTGATTTTGGGTGTTATAGTCCCAACAGTTAAAGAATTAGGGGCTTAAAAAGGGGCTCAAAAAAGCAATTTTGTAGTTTCCAGACAATAACTTGTGTTTAAGTGTATGAATCTCTCTGAAATTATACCACAAGTTTCCATACCACAAAGGGATGGTTATGATTGCTTTTGGGGGTTATGGTTCAAACCATTTATGAATTAAGGGGGAATAGTTGGATTTTCTGGTTCATGGAAAATTGAGACAATTTTGAAAAGCAGTGTAAGGGTGCTAATCCAAATACATTAAAATACAATGTTGTGTATGTTTGGATTTACCTCCCTTACACTACTTGTAAATTATGTATAAAGAAATGTCAGGTTTTGGACTATTTCTAAAGAAAAGGGAGATAAATAAAAAAAAAATCGGTTTGAGGGGGGGGGGGGGGGGGGGGGGGGGGGGGGGGTAAAAAGGCAATAACATAGTGTATTGCACAAAAGCAAAACAGGGGTAAACATTTTTTTAGGGGTGGGTTCGGGGTGGTGGTCAATTCGCAACAGCATAATGTATTGCACAAAAGCAAATAAAGGGGCGGTTATCCTTTTTTTGTGTGTTGGGGACTCCCGGGAGGGGGATCAATTCACAACAGCATAGTGTATCCCTCAAAAGCAAAAATGATATATAATCAAATCACATAACCAATTCTAAGTTCCTTGACAACAGATATTCTGTCTCCGAAACCTATTATTTGTCAAAAATTTAAAAAAAATAATTACAATCCAAATTTAGACCTGTATTAAGCACGAATATTGTGTGCATTTTTGTTCAAACTGTTCATGGTTGGACCTCTGCGGTCGTATCCAGCTGTGCCCAGCGAAGCAATTTATTGTCTCTTGATCAGGTAGAAAAACCGGACTTGGGCAATGTGATTTGTTAATGGGAAATAATGACTAATGGTAAGAATATTACATAAGATATACATATAAGCAGTGGTACAACTGATTTCCAGATTATTTTGCATTGTCCCCTCAGTCATAGTCTATTGCTCTTAAAACTTTTCCTACTTTTGATATCATTGAGAATATATATAGGGAATGTGTCAAAGAGACAACAACCCGACCAAAGAGCAGAAAACAGCCGAATGCATGTTTAAAGAGGTAGAGCCAATTTGCCGGCGATTTGTTTCATTCGATTAGATAGGTAAATCATGCTTTAAATAGCCCGATAGATGTTAATTATAGTACATGAAAATACGTCACATCATTTATTTTCATACCTTGAACAGGTATTCCTACAAAGACAAGGCCAAGGCTATTGATTTTTTAATATTGATTTTATTTTATTATTAACATCCTTTATGCAAGGTGCCATACCACGTAACATGCCAAGGAGCCAAATAAAATATCTGTATATATGTACTTTTCCTGGTCTTTTAAGGTTTTATCGCCTATAAGATAAGATAAGATACTACATGTATATATTTTAACCCGAGAACATTTTACCGTCAGTTGGTCATAGATCACCCTGTGTTACTTACACATGTTATATTGCCTTTTCTGTCATTTTAACAAATCGGACCTTTGTTGTGATACAGATGCAACAGCTTCTTGATGTTTTACCTTCAATCACGATTTGTAGTGTAATTGATTGTCCTGTTGTGTTGTTTTATTTTCTGATGACTTAGGTACCGGTGTAGGGACGGTGGTAAATATATCAGTACTAGTATCTAAACAGTTTGTAAATTGGCGACAAAATTGTTGTTGACTGCATTTGTTACATATAATACCATGTTCAAAAAAGGTTTCGAAAAATAGTTTGTGTTGTTTTGAAACTTGTATACAATGGCCTTATTTTAAGTTATGTGTATATAACACCCGCAACATGTAGGTTTCATTGCTATAGAATTAATTCTCGTGTTATTGGTTATGTACAGGCCCCTACATCAGTTTGACGGCAGTTGGTCCTTGAATGTATGTAATAAATGTAACCACATGGATAGAAAGTAAGTCAAGAGTATGGATAGTCTAGGAATGCACACAATAAGCAATACATTATTTTTTTCTTTGATACATGTAAAATGATAAACTAGTAAACTATATAGTCAAAATGAACCAGAATGACTCTATGAATTAAGCAAACATCCGAAAAAATATGATAGAAACATTAAAATTTAATATAACAACACAAAAATGCAAATATTCTGAGCGAGATTCGAACCCTTTCTTTCAAACCATCACTTATTAGTAGTTCTGTGCTCTACTAATGGAGCTACGGCGATGCTTATACATATCTCTCTTATTAAGCAGCTATATCGGTACAATTTATCGATGTTACAATTTTTTCTTTAAAAAGTTGTTTTTTATGAAATAAGGACACTCTAAACCAATTTCATTTTTGAGGGAACAAGTAGTATGAATAACAAAATGCAGTCATAAAAAGCATAACTTTTTTTTTGGTTTAAAATGTCCTTCTGAGGGGATTCCCTGTTTTTCTCACCTAAAAACACCTGAAAATCCGCATATTGGACTTTCATCCTTTTTTAGGGTCAAATTAACTTTTGATCACACATGTCATAATATAATTAAATCGAGATATTGATCAAAAAGCATTTTTATTTTTTGTTTTTATAGTAAATTTTATTCTTTCGGCACTTTTTGAAATTGGCCCTTCTGTGAAAAAAATCATCGGCAAATTGGCCCTACCTCTTTATGATTAGATTATATATATATATTTACAGGGGTCTTTGATATACAAAAATGCTAAAATTTACGCCCGTGGGGTTAATGTTGACTACATTCAATGGCCCTTTCGTTTGTTTGACGGCAGAGCTTTTAAAAGCATTTAGTATCACCCTTGTCAGTTTGAACGTACGTCAGTACACGTGTACATCCGTCCATACGTCCCAAAGTTGGTTTCTGTTCTCTAACTTTAGTTTCCCTCAACCAAAGGGTATAAAACTTCTACGCAATGCTTATAATCACAAAATACAGATCAAACTCTTGTTGTGCATATCCTAGAAACAAAGGGTCAATTCATTTTTAGTGTATGGAATAGTAGTTAGGTGTACATGTGTGTATGGAATGATAGTTAGGTGTACATGTTTGTATGGAATAATAGTTAGGTGTACATGTTTGTATGGAATAATTGTTAGGTGTACATGTTTGTATAGAATAATAGTTAGGTTTACATGTTTTGTATAGAATAGTAGTTAGGTGTACATGTTTGTATGGAATAATAGTTAGGTGTATATGTTTGTATGGAATAATAGTTAAGTGTACATGTGTGTGTTTCTATGAAATAATAGTTAAGTGTACATGTTTGTATGGAATAATTGTTAGATGAATAAGTTTGTAATGAATAAAAGTTAGGTGAACATGTTTGTATGGAATAATAGTTAGGTGTACATATTTGTCTGAAATAAAAGTTAGGTGTACATGTCTGTATGGAATAGTAGTTAGGTGTATATGTTTGTATGGAATTATAGTAAGGTGTGCATGTTTTGTGGAACAATAGTTAGGTGCAAATGTTTGTATGGAGTAATAGTTAGGTGTATTTGTGTGTATAGAATAATAGTAAGGTGTGCATGTTTGTATGGAATAGTTAGGTGTTCATGTTTGTATGGAATAATAGTTAGGTGTATATGTTTAAATGGAATGATAGTTAGGTGTGCATGTTTGTATTGAATAATAGTTAGGTGTACATGTTTGTATGGAATAATAGTTAGGTGTATATGTTTGTATGGAATAATAGTTAGGTGTACATGTTTGTATGGAAGTGTTTTGTTTGACCTTGACATCACGTACTGGTTCATTGGCCAATGTCAAGTTTTTGTGGTTTAATCTGTGTCATAGACAGATAGATTCATTGTTTTTTGCTTAACGTCCAGTGCCAAATATCCCATGTGTGTTTAGGACGAGAACAAATAAACAATGAATACAACATAAAGGTTATGTAGTGGGGGCCGACCTTAATGATGGATGGAAATTTAGGAATGCCAATGCATGTAAGATTCGAATTTTGGATTGAGACAGAAATTAAGCCTTGTAAGAGGCTTTCTACATCGGATGTAGTGTCTCCATTTTGACCAGTCTATGTTGTGATGTTACACTCTTGTTTCAGATAAGGGTGAAGGTTTGGTACCAATAAAACATATAACCCCGCTGCAATTGTTTGCAACTGTCCTAAATCAGGAATCTGATGTTCAGTAGTTGTCGTTTGTTGATGTGGTTTATAAGTGTTTCTCTCGTGTTTTTCGTTAAAGATCAGACCGTTGGTTTTCCCATTTGAATGGTTGTACAGTTAGTAAGTTTTGCTGTTCAGTGTGCGCCAAAGCTCCGTATTGAAGTCACAGTTCTTTGACCTATAATGGTTTACTTTTACAAATTGTGACTTGGATGGAGAGTTGTCTCATTGGCACTAATACTACGACTTTTTATATCTAAATTATATAGGAATTTTTTCCGAGACAAGTTCTGTGCACTACTGGCGTTATAGCTTTTCAAAATAAAAGTAGAGGAGTTATGCACAAACTTCATTTTTTGTTGGATTGCTCAGATAAGGTAACTTGGATCGACGCGTAAAATAACAGCCATCTCTCAATCGCCTATGATCTTTACGAGGACAAAAGATTCTGATTTTTTTGTCGATTGTCTGTCGTACATTATAAAATTAAAAACAGTAATGATTGATGCAAAAGTGTGGACGAGAACTATGCACGTTTTTTTTAACAATGTATCATGATGGTAGAAGTTGGCATAAATGACGTGTTATGTGATTTTATATTTCTAAAAGTATCGTAATATCATGATGATCAAGCACGAGATGGTAGACCATTATCAGATTATAACACAGCAAGTGAATTAGATGGTTTGCCGTTGCCATTCTTTTTGAATCTGAACCACTAAAATGCTTGGTGTTTAACGACGGTAGGCACTTAAAGTTAACCATCGAGGGACGTTAACTACCGAGGGTAGTAATGAATATTCATCTTTACCGGATGATTGACAGCGATGTAAATAAAAACATGAGAGTGATTACCGTGTGTCAACGTCATATCAAATTAATTCAATTTAATTGTTAGAAATACTGTTTTCTGCTGAAAATTAAAAAATAAATAAAATTGAATGGAATGGAATGGAATTGAGCTATGTACAATACAGTAAATATTAGCAATTAGAATTAGACGGTAGACAAGCATATTTTGCCTATTGATTCTTTTTTGCATGCCTATTTGGTTATATTATAATGCACTAATTGTTTTGATACTGTTTAATGTTTAAATAAGACCCATATGTGAACCATTTATGCACTTTTAATATAAAGATCAGATTCACACAGGATCATACAGTTCGAGCTAACTATTTTATGTACGACAGCTATTACTAATGTAACGGTGATGCTGAGATAATCTCCCTTTGCTAGAATATGGGATGACGCAAAATGAACTATATCACTGTGCAAGAACGGAATAGCAAAATGAATATATAAATCAAACTGTATTGGGATGATTTGGTAAACGTTTATCCAACTTACTGGATATTTTATGAAAGATTTTGCCATTTGTATAGAGGAATTATACCTTTTCAAATAAACTTGGGAGAATAATACACTAAGTATAGAATTTTTAGCAACTTAAACGAACTAATCTTGTCAAATATACATCAAATTCATAGTCTTTAGAATGTAAATTTGTTGCATGCAATTGTTAAATATTTAATGCGATGAGTGTCATTATAGCCTGAAATGAGATTTTGCTTACAACGATTAAGAAAAAATTCAAACGCAATACTTCAAAATGCGAGTCTTAATTATTGTCGCAATAATAAAAACCTCGCATTAATTTCTGAATTTACAGACATCTGTACCGTCAGCGTACCGTGATCTGTTAAAGGTTTTTTTTAATAGTTAATTCCGGTGTCACTTTGTCTCTTTTAGAGAGTTGTCTCATTGGCAATCATGCTATATCTTCTTTTTTTTATATAATAAAACAAAAACCTGAACGACTTTACATTATAAATTAAAATGCATCCTAGTCGTGATGGAGACAGAGTCAAATGAACAAATGGACTAGATGAAACTGAACGAAAAAAAGAAAAAAACACCAATTTGATCTGATAGGGGTGAATTCTATTCTTTATTAATTCAAACTCGAGTTTGGTTTGGAACCGTATCTATTGCGATTATTACCTAAGGACAGATATTACATATCTGAACTTCGATGCTCGAATTTGAAGTTACCTATTGAGACGGGTAGATGGGCGGGGATCGCGAGGGAAAATAGAATATGTACATTATGTAATGAGGGAATAGGGGATGAGTTTCATATATTGTTTACCTGTAAAAATGCTGATGTTTCTGCTCTTAGATCAAAGTTTGTACCAAATTACTATGTAATGAATCCAAGCAAGAAGAAATCCACTGGCTTGTTGTCTATATGTAACGTACAAGTTCAAAGGAAATTATCAATTTTCGTGAAGAAAATCATAAAATACTTAATCTAATTATACCAATTGTCTTTTAAAATATACTATGTATTTGTGTTTCGTTTGTCCTGTCTCGCTATGTATTATCTTAATATGGTTGTATATATTATTGTCCTCTTGTACACAAGTATGTGTCTGAGGTTATGAATAAAATCTTGAAATCTTGATACGAGAAAAGATTATATTTGCTTCGGCTTTTTCCATTTGCGCCAATCTGCACTTAATTAGCGCCTATTTTTTTTTTTTATTTCTTTGCGCCAAATTTATTTTCTTCATTTGCACAAATTAACAGGTAAACACAAGTCATGAGGCATATAAGATGTATAGAATTTATTTATATAATAACAAAAATATTCCTTCTGGCCTTTTGCCACCTGCCACTTGCTCACACGTGACGAGGAGGAGGAGGGGGATTGAAAGCAGGATAAGTTTATTGCAAGTGTACATCACACTTGAAGTAGCACTTTATAAAATAAGATTGTAACAGTTTGACATAAAAAGCACATTTGCATATGCACAAATCTTTTTTAACTGAGTATTGTCATGCAACACTTCTGTTGAACTGCAACCTTGTGATATCTTCCCTACAATAAAGCATCCCTTTTTTATCAAAATTTTTATAAGTTAAAGCCTGTTTTTTTCTTTATGGCATCGGTTCCATATATAAAAGTAAATGTTCGGGTACCAGAAGTGTGATTAAATGATGATACCCATGAGCTTAACATGTGTCTATACACACATTTATCTATATTGTAGCTTGTGTTCATTGAATTGCTGCGTTTGGTTAAACAAGTTAAATTTTATCATCTAAATTTATCAGACCTAACCTTTCGAATCAATTTGGCGCAAATTAAAAAATGTCAATGTGCGCAAATGAAAAAAAATATGCTTTTTCAAAATTGGCGTAATTGTCATACGTACATTCACCGATCACATATTACTGGTTAGATTAAAAAATAATATATTATTTAGATTAAGAAGTACTTTAAGAAATTGATTGATTGTTGTTTGCCATCAGTACAGCCGCAAATATTTCAGACAAGTTCAGGGAGAAAACTAAATAATGAATACAATAGGGAATGTTACTGGTCAAATAAATGTCATCAGTCATTCAGAGTGAAGTATAGATACGAAACTTTGGACTGTCGATTGAAACTAGTTTGTTTTGATAACAACCGCCGGTAGGTATAGACAAATACGGTTGATAGACGGTATATAGGAGCACTAAATTCTATGTTAACCACCGACAGTAGGTATAAAGAAATACTATTGAAAGACGGTATATAAAGGAGCACTATATTTTACGTTAACCACCGACGGTAGGTATAAAGAAATACTGTTAATAGACGGTATATAGGAGCACTATATTGTATGTTAACCACCGACAGTATGTATAGACACATAATTTTAATAGACAGCACTATATTTTACATTAACCACCGACGGTAGGTATAGACAAATACTTTTGATATACGGTATATAGGAGTACTGTATTGCTTGTTAACCACCGATGGTAGGTATAAACAGGTACTGTTGATATACGGTATATAGGAGTACTATATGTCATGTTAACCACCGACGGTAGGTATAGACTAAATACTGTTGATAGACAGTATATAGGAGGACTATATTGCATGTTAACCACCGACGATAGGTATAGACAAATACTGTTGATATACGGTATATAGGTGCACTGTATTGCATGTTAACCACCGACGGTGGGTATAGAAACAGGTTAGAAACATAGTGTTGATAGACGGTATATCGGAGCACTATATTGCATATTAACCACCTATGGTAGGTTTAGAAAAATACTGATAATAGACGGTATATAGGTGCACTGTATTATATGTTACCCACCGACGGTAGGTAGAGAAAAATAGTATTGATAGACGGTATATAGGAGTACTGTAATGCTTGTTAACCACCGATGGTAGGTATAGACAGGTACTGTTGATATACGGTATATAGGAGTACTGTATGGCATGTTAACCACCAACGGTAGGTATAGACAAATACTGTTGATAGACAGTATATATATAGGAGGACTATATTGCATGTTAACCACCGACGGTAGGTATAGACAAATACTGTTTATAGACGGTATATAGGAGCACTATATTGTATGTTAACTACCAACAGTAGGTATAGACTAAAACTCTTGATAGACGGTATATAGGAGCACTATATTGTATGTTAACCTACGACGGTAGGTATAGACAAATACTGTTGATAGCCGGTATATACACATGTAGGAGCACTATATTGTATGTTAACTACCGACAGTAGGTATAGACAAATACTGTTGATAGACGGTATATAGGAGCACTATATTGTATGTTAACTACCAACAGTAGGTAAAGACTAAAACTCTAGATAGACGGTATATGTAATAGCACTATATCGTATGTTAATCACCGACGGTAGGTATAGACAAATACTTGTGATAGACGGTATATAGGAGCACTATATTGTATGTTAACTACCGACAGTAGGTATAGACAAATACTGGTGATAGACGGTATATAGGAGCACTATATTGTATGTTAACCACCGACGGTAGGTATAGACAAATACTGCTGATAGACGGTACATAGGAGCACTATATTGTATGTTAACCACCGACGGTAGGTATAGACAAATACTGTTGATAGACAGTATAAAGGTGCACTATATTGTATGTTACCTTCCGACAGTAGGTATAGACAAATACTGTTGATAGACGGTATATAGGAACAAAATATTGTATGTTAACTACCGACAGTATGTATAGACAAATACTGGTGATAGACTGTATATAGGAGCACTATATTGTATGTTAACTACCGACAGTAGGTATAGACTAAAACTCTTGATAGACGGTATATAGGAGCACTATATTGTATGTTAACCACCGACGGTAGGTATAGAAACTACTGTTGATAGACTGTATATAGGAGCACTATATTGTATGTTAACTACCGACAGTAGGTATAGACAAATACTGTTGATAGACGGTTTATAGGAGCACTAAATTGTATGTTAACCACCGACAGTAGGTATAGACAAATACTGTTGATAGACAGTATATAGGAGCTCTATATCGTATGTTAACTACCGACAGTAGGTATAGACTAATACTGTTCATAGACGGTATATAGGAGCACTACATTGTACGTTAACTACCAACAGTAGGTATAGACTAAAACTCTTGATATACGGTATATGGAGCACTATATTGTATGTTAACCACCGACGGTAGGTATAAACAAATACTGTTGATAGACGGTATATAGGAGCACTATATTGTATTTTAACTACCGACAGTAGGTATAGACACATACTGTTGATAGACGGTATATAGGAGCACTATATTGTATGTTAACTACCAACAGTAGGTATAGACTAAAACTCTTGATAGACGGTATATAGAATAGCACTATATCGTATGTTAATCATCGACGGTAGGTATAGACAAATACTGTTGATAGACTGTATATAGGAGCACTATATTGTATGTTAACTACCGACGGTAGGTATAGACAAATACTGGTGATAGACGGTATATAGGAGCACTATATTGTACGTTAACTACCGACAGTAGGTATAGACAAATACTGTTGATAGACGGTATATAGGAGCACTATATTGTATGTTAACTACCTACAGTAGGTATAGACAAATACTGTTGATAGACGGTATATAGGAGCACTATATTGTATGTTAACTACCGACAGTAGGTATAGACACATACTGTTGATAGACGGTATATAGGAGCACTATATTGTATGTTAACTACCGACAGTAGGTATAGACAAATACTGTTGATAGACGTTATATAGGAGCACTATATTGTATGTTAACCACCGACGGTAGGTATAGACAAATACTGTTGATATACGGTGAATAGGAGTACTGTATTGCATGTTAACCACCGACGGTAGATATGGATAAATACTGTTGGTAGACGGAATATAGGAGCACTATATCGCATGTAAACTACCGACGGTAGGTTTAGAAAAAAAATAATAATAGACGGTATATACATGTAGGAGCATTTTATTGCATGTTAATCACCGACGGTAGGTATAGACAACTGTCAATAGACTCTGTAATGGAGCACTGTATTGTATGTTAACCACCGACGGTAGGTACAGACAAATACTGTTGATATACGGTGTATAGGAGCACTATACTGTATGTTAACTACCGACAGTAGGTATAGACAAATACTGTTGATAGACGGTATATAGGAGCTCTATATTGTATGTTAACTACCGACGGTAGGTATAGACACATACTGTTGATAGACGGTATATAGGAGCACTATATTGTATGTTAACTACCGACAGTAGGTATTAGACATATACTGTTGATAGACGGTATATAGGAGCACTATATTGACTGTTAACTACCGACAGTAGGTATAGACAAATACTGTTGATAGACGGTATATACACATGTAGGAGCACTATATTGTATGTTAACTACCGACAGTAGGTATAGACAAATACTTTTGATAGACGGTATATAGGAGCACTATATTGTATGTTAACTACCGACGGTAGGTATAGACACATACTGTTGATAGACGGTATATAGGAGCACTATATTGTATGTTAACTACCGACAGTAGGTATTAGACATATACTGTTGATAGACGGTATATAGGAGCACTATATTGACTGTTAACTACCGACAGTAGGTATAGACAAATACTGTTGATAGACGGTATATACACATGTAGGAGCACTATATCGTATGTTAATCACCGACGGTAGGTATAGACAAATACTGTTGATAGACGGTATATAGGAGCACTATATTGTATGTTAACTACCGACAGTAGGTATAGACACATACTGTTGATAGACGGTATATAGGAGCACTATATTGTATGTTAACTACCGACAGTAGGTATAGACAAATACTGTTGATAGACGTTATATAGGAGCACTATATTGTATGTTAACCACCGACGGTAGGTATAGACAAATACTGTTGATATACGGTGAATAGGAGTACTGTATTGCATGTTAACCACCGACGGTAGATATGGATAAATACTGTTGGTAGACGGAATATAGGAGCACTATATCGCATGTAAACTACCGACGGTAGGTTTAGAAAAAAAATAATAATAGACGGTATTACATGTAGGAGCATTTTATTGCATGTTAATCACCGACGGTAGGTATAGATAAATTATGTTGATAGACGGTATATAGGAGCACTATATTGCATGTTAATCACCGACGGTAGGTATAGACAACTGTCAATAGACTGTGTAATGGAGCACTGTATTGTATGTTAACCACCGACGGTAGGTACAGACAAATACTGTTGATATACGGTGTATAGGAGCACTATACTGTATGTTAACTACCGACAGTAGGTATAGACAAATACTGTTGATAGACGGTATATAGGAGCACTATATTGTACGTTAACTACCGACAGTAGGTATAGACAAATACTGTTGATAGACGGTATATAGGAGCACTATATTGTATGTTAACTACCTACAGTAGGTATAGACAAATACTGTTGATAGACGGTATATAGGAGCACTATATTGTATGTTAACTACCGACAGTAGGTATAGACACATACTGTTGATAGACGGTATATAGGAGCACTATATTGTATGTTAACTACCGACAGTAGGTATAGACAAATACTGTTGATAGACGTTATATAGGAGCACTATATTGTATGTTAACCACCGACGGTAGGTATAGACAAATACTGTTGATATACGGTGAATAGGAGTACTGTATTGCATGTTAACCACCGACGGTAGATATGGATAAATACTGTTGGTAGACGGAATATAGGAGCACTATATCGCATGTAAACTACCGACGGTAGGTTTAGAAAAAAAATAATAATAGACGGTATATACATGTAGGAGCATTTTATTGCATGTTAATCACCGACGGTAGGTATAGATAAATTATGTTGATAGACGGTATATAGGAGCACTATATTGCATGTTAATCACCGACGGTAGGTATAGACAACTGTCAATAGACTGTGTAATGGAGCACTGTATTGTATGTTAACCACCGACGGTAGGTACAGACAAATACTGTTGATATACGGTGTATAGGAGCACTATACTGTATGTTAACTACCGACAGTAGGTATAGACAAATACTGTTGATATACGGTGTATAGGAGCACTATATTGTATGTTAACCACTGACGGTAGGTATAGACAAATACTGTTGATAAACGGTAAATAGGAGTACTGTTTTGCATGTTAACCACCGACGGTAGGTATAGATAAATACTGTTGGTAGACGATATATAGGAGCACTGTATTGTTATTGGTTGCTGTCTTTGATATTAATTTTACGTTTATCGTTTCAGCATTAATCGGGCTGTTAGTTTTCGTTTTTCGTCACATCTAGTCAGGAATGGGTTTTAATTGCATTTTACATGAATACATATGTGTAACTCATGGCTGATTCACATTCGTTTGTCTTTGGTGGATAAGTTTTCCATTGGCAATATTACCACATATCTTCTGAATTTTCATTGCATCATCTAAACATGTAAAATTCGTATATAGAAAATATATACGTATAGATAATACATATATATATAAAAAAGTAGATGTTGTATGATTGTCAATGAGACAACAGTAGTGTTTGTGGGACAGAATGACCCCCATTAAGGTGGACGTCGGACGCTGACGCCATATTCGAAAGTTGGCGCAGACGCCGACGCCATATTTGGGCCTTAAAGCGGACGCCATAGTCGACCCTGAAATCAAGACGCAAACTTCGGGTTGGACCATGTTACTCGGACATCGAGACGCCGACGCCATATTTGGGCTTAAATCCTGGACGCTATATCTTAATGTTTGATCAGGCTACCCTCCAGGGTGAATACTTTTAGTGACCCTAGAAAGAGTTTTTCAAGACTTGAGACCTGCTATACATCCATGTAGGTGTTTTAAGATTTTTTTTTCTTTTCTTCTGTTTTTTTTCTTTCTTTTTTCATTATATTTTTTTGTATCATTATTTTTCATTTAACCAAATAGTGCTACGAGTTTACTGTCATTCTGAATCGTGTCAGTGGATGAAAAGTTGTTGATAATGTCCTTCATCTCGAGTCCCGACATCTCAATTTGACGTAATAAATGCAATACAGGCCACATGTATCTGAATCATCGGGTTGGATTTGATTGCAAACCACACAGTATTTCGGTCCATTGACGATGAGTACATTTCTGAAATAGCGTTGGTACTTTTCCGGTAATCGTCCTAAGGAGTCGAAAAATTCTGATGGACCCGATGCGGGGAAATGAAATGCAACCAATGACTCCCCTTTGGATCACAGTTGTCCGTATTGACCACAAACCTTCTACGCCTGTCGCTCACATATCTAGGCAAGTCTTCTGCACAGCAAACGGTCACGGGCAATCCACTCAAAGCATCCTCTAGATCTTTCCCGGTCATCGTTAAGGGCAATGCCGTTTTTATTCCCACAACCTTGCTGACGTTGGGCTTCTCATCCACGTAGGTGAGCAAACACTAAGTACTCCGCAATCCTGACAGGCGATGAGATCTTTCCGTGTTTCAGCATCCTCTGACGAAATATGTGTTGTCTCGTCGGCAATATCTTCGTCTGATGAGACCGAACTATCGTCTTCAAAAGTATTCGAGAGACGGTCGTCATCCCTCTGTCCGTCTGGTGTCTCTCCTTGACCGACCTGCAAGACCTCTGTGTGCAATCTGGAGGCTTCTGGGGTTCTAGCTTTTAGGTCAACAAGAAAGTACCCGAAAGGTGTCCTCTTTGCCTCTTCAAATTTCCGGAGAAAGAAGCCCCCTCGAGAAGGATACATCTGTCGGCCAAGAGTCACGATGGGCTGTCGATCAATGGGGTTATTAAAGAGAATGAGATAATGACAGTTTCGTCTCTGGGTGGGGTCTTTGCCAAAGTATAAATTCTGATTAAAAACGACGACCGATAAATTCCTATGGTGACACCCTTCCGTAAACAAATCATTTATTCTGGAGTCTTTGTCCGATGTCGACATGAGGTCATCTAATAGGATCATGTTTCGAATGTTGGGATCGAAAAAATCGTCCCTTTCGAGATCAAAAGGAATTCCACGAATGAATTCAACGCGTGGAAGCACTGCATGCTCGTTGTATTTCCTCGTAAAGTGGTTGCCACCTTTTATACAACCAAACGATCCTGTCTGGACTAGGACTTCACAGTTTTTTTATGTGTTGAAACAAATAAAATAAAATAAGTTTTATCGCAGGAGGTTGGACCGGACAGAATCATGGTGAAAGGGTGTCTAAACACGAAAGCCTTCTGCTGCTGCTTTTGCTGCTGCTGCTTCTTTTTCTGCTGCTGCTGTTACTGCTTTTGCTGCTGCTGGGTAACACCTGGGTGGTATAGTGGCTAATCGGAAGAATGCTTACTCCTTATATGTCTTTGAAGATCGTGCGGCCACACATACACTTTACAGCAAATATTGCAATTAAACATACTCGTAATTTCCTAAATGACAGTGAGTAGTTTCCTCTTATAGATTTACTTCACTTCCTTCGAAAATATAGCAAGAGAAATACATGGTCATCTTTTAGACGACATATTTGAAGATGATCGTATCTCAAAACAAATTCGATGTGATACAATTCATTCCTGGTTACCGTGAAATAGACTGGTTTCCCAAACGTCACGTCCGTGATATCTTCATTTAATCGTATCGACTGGAGAATATGGAGAGATTTTCCCTAACGTACGACTGGTGCACGAAATCGGAACAGAAGTACATACGTCTCGTTTAGGCTTCTAATTCCGATATGAACGACACCTTCAATGCACATTCCCACGATCCATCCAACGTATAGCGTTTTGCAAGGCGCACTTTGAAATTGCCACGTACGTTATTTTCAAACAATGGATGAAAGCGAGTTTTCGCTATTAATAAATAAACAAAACTCGTCCATAGTGTTAATTCCAGTGAAACCTTTAGTATCTCTCTTACAGCTTTGTTATACTCAAAGCCGTATTTAAGGAAATAAACGGAAATAGTAATTGATTGCTTAACGTCCAGTGGCAAATAATTCATGAATGTTTAGAACACGTTAACCATAAATACAATAGGTATAGGTCTTGTAAAAGAGGCCACCCCGCGGGATAAAGGGTATATTGGATAGGAACATAAATTTTGCCTTGCAATAGGCTAAAATGTATTGTGTATCAGTACAGTAGACTAATTTATCTTCTATACGGTTGAAATAATTTTTATAGTCAATACAATTTTTTGTGTTTCTGTATAATTAATGAATCCTCCTGATCATCTTTCTTCCTTAAGCATTTAGTAATCTTCATCATAATTTTATGTTAAGGACTATATAGAAATAAAACTTGTTTGATTGGACCGTATGCTAAGAGCCGGCCACCTACAGAGCCAGAATCATCTCATTTTACCGGTTCAAACCGGTTCTTGTTTCTCTGCACGGACATAATTCTTGCACGTGCACAAACAAACAAAAAATGCTACTGTAATTATATACTGTAACAATCGTATTTGTTTGTATTCCTTTATAATTTTTTTATAGTTTAACATCCCATAATTTTTAATTCCTTATATTTAAGCAGCCGTATATTTCTCTATTCGATATATTTTACCAGTCCCTATTTCACTATTCTTTATATTTATTTTGGTCATATTTCTTTATTCTTTATTTTTCTCGCCCATATCATTCTTTATTTATTTTTTCGTCCATTATTCTCTATTCTGTAAACCCAATCCAAACTCCTTGTATATAAATATTGATTGATTAAATATATTATCCGTGTAGATAAAAACCAACTACGACCGTGGAATTTTCAAATATATAGTTAAGATTATGTTAAATGAGAAACAATTTTAAATGACCAGACGTGGTTTTAGTTAATCATTTGGGTTGAAATCCTAATCATATGATAGTAATTATATGTGGTTGAAATGAGTTGGAATGCAATACTACTCAATGTTTACGGTTGTCATTCTTATCTAAAAGATAAAGATAATTATTTAATGTCACAGACTATATTTTTATAATTGGTGTCCGTTAATTAGAACCAAATAAAAAAGTGTACACCTGTAAACATGTTATTGAAAGAAAGTGTATAAAGATACTTATTTTTAATCACCACATGTGCTTTATCTCTTAATCTAATTATTTGAGATGTCATGTTAAACAGGACCATAGGATATTAATTAAGTGGTTCAAATAAGTCGGAAAGCTACGGACGCCCATAGGACCTCCCACAAATATAATTTGAATTCGAAATCACGAATTTAAATCGTTATTACGAATTTTATAATTCGTTATAACAGCTTAAATTTGTGAGAACGAATTGTTTGAAATCGTTATATCAGATTTTGTAATTCGTTACGAATTATTACGAATTAAATTCGTTATCACAATTTTTTGTAATGTGTGATACCGAATTAAAATCGTTATAACGAATTGTATAAATGGTTATTACGGATTAAATTCGTGATAACGAATTTGTGGAATTTGTTATCACATTTTTTTTTAATGTAATTTGTGATTCCAGATTAAAAACATTTTCACCTAAATTTGAACTACCTCACCTGGCACACAGGGTTAAGTTAGCTTTTTTCTCTTTACTGAAACCTTTTGGTCAAAGTTAAACAAACTTGACCACGAGCAATTTAGTTTTAACGATTTCTATTTTAAAAATTAGCAAAATTTATTGGACACTTAATTTGGTTGTTTGTTGGTTTTGTTTTGTTTTTGTAAATTAGCGCTGAATGGGCACAAGTTCAGAACGGTAAAAGTGACGTCACCCAATTTCAAACTTGATCATCAGACTCAGTGTTTTGTGTTAATAAACATTGTGTATTAATTCAATAACATTTGGTTGAGGCAAACTAAATGTAGAGAGCGGAAATTACAGAATAAACACTACGTCTTTGACCATTTGTAAAGGGGCATAACTCACGAACTATAAAAGAGACGCCCTTCAATTTCAAATTTTATCTGTGTGTTTTAGTAATTGGCATAGTGTATAAGTTGAATTTATAACATTTGGTTGAGGCAAACGGAAACCATTTCTGGGAACGTACCCGACAAACGGACTGGACTGACGGACAAGGGCTAGACTAAACTTCTCCCACGCCTAGCGGCGGGGGCATAAAAAAATGTGTTTGATACCCATAATTCGTGACAGTAACATTTGTATTCCTTTTTCTTAATTTAAAGTCTTCTCAGACAGGCGATTTCCTTCGTGTGTATCGCCAATTAATATATTTTACACAGAAGCAAAAGAATTAGTTTCGGAAACATGGTTAATCGAAGTGTAATACCTAAGATTTTCATCCCTAGGTTTACATTTCGATAAACCATGTTGGCGAAACTATTTCCGTTGCATCTGTGTAAAATGTATCCAGGTACACACACTAATGATATTCACCGCTTAAAAAAACTTTGGTAGAAAATAAAAAATAAAAATATTTCGGTCAAGAAATATGAGAATTAGACATATTTTCCCCCGGAGAGTTTCGGTGTGTAAACTGGGTCACTGGCTAATAAACCCACCCGTTTACACGACAAAAATTTCTAGGTATAGTGTAAAATGCGTTAAAACTAAATTGATTGCGGTCAAGTTTGTTTCACTTTGTCAAAAAGGTTTTAATGAAGAAGATTTTTGTAAAAGTAATAAACAGCGATGGGTGCAGAGTGAGGAAGAAAGCTCTCTTTATTCTGTGTGCCATGTGAGCTAAAAATCTGTGATAATGAATTTTAATCTGAAATTACCAATTACAATAAAAACTGTGATAACGAATTCCACAAATTCGTTATCACAAATTTAATCAGTTTAAACAAATTCTACAATTCGTTATAACGATAAAATCGTTATAACGAATTTATCGTTATCAAAAATTACAAAAAATTGTGATAAGGAATTTAATTCTTAATAACGAATTACAAGATCTGTTATAACGATTTTCACCAATTCATTATCACAAATTTAATCTGTTAAAACGAATTATAAAATTCGAGATAACAATTTAAATTCGTGATTTCGAATTCAAATAATTTTATATTTTTGGGAGGTCCTAAATGGGCTTCCGTAGAAAGCAATACTACTGAATGTTTCACGATTGTCATGTTAATAAGATAAGAAATCCAATAATTAAAAAGATAAAGACAAATATTTTATGTATTGATATCAAACATTTTAATCCAATTCTCTTTACACGGGAATAGTTCCGCCTACTGCATTGAGTGACAATTTTTCTGATTAATATAAATAGTATATCTTGGAGAATTCTTACAGTTGTTATAAACATGTATAAGCAGTTAATTATTTAAGAGGTAGAAGATTCTTTTCAGAATTATCACAGACTTATTACCTAGGGGTTGGGTAAGCGTTTATCAAAGACAAATTCTCGTCCATTTTCGAGAATATACCGTCCACTTTTAAGGGTATGACGTCACTTTAAAGGGTAGTCTGATGCAACATTAAGGTATAGCGTCCAAGTTTAAAGCCCAAATATGACGTCGGTGTCTCGATGTCCGAATCATACGGTCCAACCTCAAATTCGCGTCCCGATTTCATGGTCGACCATGGCGTCCGCGTTAAGGCCCAAATATGGCGTCGGCGTTCACACCCAGGTCCAAATATAGCGTCAGCGTCCGACTTCCACCTTTATGGGTTCATTCTGTCCAACAAACACTACTGACAACTCTCCACAAGAGACCAAAATGGCACAGAAATTAACAACTATAGGTCACCGTACGGCCTTCAACAATGAGCACAGCCCATACCGCATAGTCACCTATAACAAGTCCCGAAATGACAATGTGAAACAATTTAAACGAAAAAACTAACGACCTAATTTATATACAAAAAATGAACGAAAAACAAATATGTAACATATAAACAAACGACAACCACTGAATTACAGTCTCCTAACTTGGGACAGGCACATACATACAGAATGTGGCGGGGTTAAACATGTTAGCGGGATCCCAAACCTCCAAAAACCTGGGACTTTGGTGTAACAGTACAACATAAGAACGAACTATAAAAATCAGTTGAAAAAGGCTTACTCATCAGATGGAAAAAAATACAAATATATAAGATCCATACAATACATACAGACCATATATCGAAACCAATATATACTAAGCATTCAGCCAATCAAACAAAATGCATCTTAGAACCAAAGATCATTTTCACACTGTATATGGGTTAGAGATCTTAAAACAGAGTTTTTTTTGGACACTGTATATGGGTCAGAGATACAGTTTGTATACAGACTGAATCTAAAAATTAGACCCATAGATAAAGCATACAGAAAATGCATACAGACTGTATATAAGAGCCACAGGCAGTGCACACACTTTATCTTGCAGTAACAGGCAAAACATACAGACTTTTATTTCAACTTGGAACAACTTACAATGCATACATACTGTGTCTCTGATCCATAGACAGTGTTAACCGACTAAATCTAAGATATACCGACAATAGAAGTATCTTAGACTCATAGTCAAAGCATATAAACAATGTATAAAGACTAAGAACGACGTACAATACATAAACTTAATTTAATTTACAACAAAGAAAATGCATACAGACTGTATCTGGGAAGCACAGACAATGCATTGACTGTGTGTAATCAAAGAACCTTTGTGAGCACGCTCACATACTTCACAGCCCGACATTGTCACTAAGCAAACAAAATTTCAACAGATTATTTAGTTCAAACACGCATGAAATTCTGTTGTGTAATTTCAGAAGATATGCAGAAGTATATTTAGGCCGAAATTCTAAGTTCAGAAGGCATAGTTCCTAATTCCTAACAAGAGTACACACGTTGAAATTTCTCGCCTTATTTATGTTGATAGACCTAAATATAAAGTTTTACTACAATTATCACATAAACTTATTAATAACATGACCAAAGAAAATGAGATCAAGGTCATATGACCAAAATGAGGAATACATTTACACCTTACAATCATTCAATACAAATCAGGTCAAGGTCAGATGACACTTGGCACAAAAACTAAACACTGAACAATGAACCTCGAAAATGAGGTCAAGGTCAAATGAGACTTGCGAGGCTGACATCATAAGATATTTCCAGACACCAAATAAAGTTGACCTATTGCATATAGTATTAGAAAAAACGAACAAAACTCAAAAGCTTAACTTTGACCATTGAACCAAGGAAATGAGGTCAAGATCAGATGATACCTGTCAGTTGGACATGTACACCTTACAATCCTTCCATACACCAAATATACAAGACATATTTCATATAATATCTGAGATATAGACTTGATCACCAAAAACTTAACCCTTTTCATTGATCCATGAAATGATGGCGAGGTCAAGTGAAAACTGTCTGATGGGCATGCTGACCAAGGTACGCAAATACTAAACATAGTTACCCATAATATGAGAGAAATTACAAAAAACTTTAACTTTTTTTCAAGTAGTCACTGAACCATGAAAATGAGTTCAAGGACAATGGACATGTGACAGACGGAAACTTCCAAACTTAAGGCATCTGCATTTAAAGTATGGAGCATCCAGGTCGTTCGCCGTCTAAAATATAAAGCTTTTAAGAAGTGAACTAACGCTGTCGCCGCCGCCGCCGAATCACCATTCCTATGTCGAGCTTTCTGCGACAAAAGTCGCAGGCTCGACAAAAACAAGAATGTGTCCATCGTACACCGTTCCCCACTTGCCCTATCATTTTCTTTGTTCAGTGGACCGTGAAATAGGGGAAAAAAACCTTCTTTGGCATTAAGCTTAGAAAAAAACATATTATTGGAAACATATGTACTAAGTTTCAAGTTTATTGGACCTGACCTTCAACAAAAACTACCTTGACCAAAACATTTAACCTGAAGCGAGAAAACGGACGAAGGAGCAGACGCATAGACCGGAAAACTAATGCCCATTTACTATCGTAGGTGGGGCATAAAAAAATTAATCATGATTTTCTGCCAATATGCACATTTACATAGCATGTCCTAACTATCTAAAAAATTCATGAAACTCTGTTGTGGTCTTTAGACAGATTTTATGACAAACTGTTATAGGAGTATATAGGAAATCAATAAATTGATAATTTCATAATTTCCTCATTATCTACAAAGATTTATAAAACTCTGTTATGTGGTTTCAGAGGAGTTGCAATAACGAGAACAGGACTGACAGACCGATGGATCAAAAACATTGTACCATAAAGAACTTTGTTTGGTTTGGTATAATAAAGGGTCTGCTAAATAATGTAAGGCTGAGATAAATTAGTCATTTGGTCACACCAGTTTTTTGGCGAGGTTCGTTTTGTTCAGTCTGTGATGTTCTTTGTTGTGTTTTGCATTCTGTTGTTTGTTTTTTAATCTTTCTCTTTTTTTGCCGTGGTTTTGTCAGTTTATTATTGACTTATGTGTTTGAATAAGCCTTTAGTATCTTTCGCCTCTCTCTTCGGTCAATTTGATTATGTGGGACATACAGATTTAGACCCAAACTTGTCTCTGATTTGTTCGTGATTATTGCAGATGTAAATCATACTATAAAATTGAGTATGGAAATGGGGAATGTGTCAAGGAGACAACAACCCGACCATAGAGCAGACAACAGCCGAAGGCCACCGATAGATCTTCAATGTAGCGAGAAACTCCCGCACACGGAGGTGTCCGTCAGCTGGCCCCTAAACAAATATGTATACTAGTTCAGTGATAATGGACGTCATACTAAGCTCCGAATTATACACAAGAAACTAAAATTATATATCATACAAGACTAACAAAGGTCAGAGGCTCCTAACTTGGGACAGGCGCAAAATTGCGGCGGGATTAAACATGTTTTTTGAGATCTCAACCCTCCCCTATACCTGTAGCCAATGTAGAATAAACAAACGCGAAACAATACGCACAGTAAAACTCAGTTTAAGAGAAGTCCGAGTCCGATGTCAGAATATGAAACAAAAGAAAATAAACAAAATGACAATAATACATAAATAACAACAGACTACTAGCAGTTATTGACATGCCAGAACCAGACCTTAATTAAACTGAGTGAAAGATTATGTCTTCATCATATGAATATCAGGCACAATCCCTCCTGTTAGGGGTTTAGTATTATACCGTCATGAAATATACAACCCTCTTATTTACAATATCATTTGATCAACACCTATTTACAAGGGTCTATTTGATATGATTTTTCTCATTGTTGAAGGCTGTATGGTTGCATATAACTGCTTACATCCACTTTATTTGAACTTGAGTGGATACATGTAGGCGTCTCATTGGCAATCATACCACATCTCCGTATTTTTACAGTATTGTATCAGTACTGTTACCTAATAACAGGACAAAACAAGACAGTAATTTGACAAAACTAAAGACATACATACTTGATTTTACTTCTCTAAAGATATAAACAAAATTTTCATAGTTCGTATCTGAACATGTACACAGCCATGGGAATTTTAAGGGACTATATTTCAGTGTGCATATATTTAGTAGCTAATCTGGCTACTTCCTGTTTATCAGACCGGTACCTTAGAAAAGAATTGTGACAATATATCCAATCTTTTCAAAAACCAAAGACTAACGTCACTAGGAGCAGCAGTTAGTTGTCATAGATACTCTAGATAGAAAGATAATCTGCCACTTTTATAAAAGGGACTACACATAGTTTTTGAAAGGGTATAATCGGTTTGTGCCGAAATTACTTTCTTTAGTCCAGAAACTCATTTGTGCTAAATGGTAATCTCCACCCACATTTAGGACTGGCAGTTATTTGTAGTTTTTATCAACAGCTTGCACTTTTTCTAAATTATATTTGCTTCTTTTAAGACTGACCAAAACTGTTTTTTTACCATTGTGGTTTGATTAAGGTAGTGTATATCAAACAGCTGTTGGAAATATTTTGGACAACCCTCTTATTTACAATATCATTTGATCAACACCTAGTGGTCTTTGGTGGTATCTCGCATAACATTAATAAGGTCTTTTTTAAAAGGCAACTTGAAATTATTGGTCCCATATTTATGTGCTATAGCAAATGTATGGGCTGCTGATCTGCATATATGATAGCAATATATTCTTATGTTTTCAATGACCCCTTGTTTCTTCACTCTACTTTATAAGATAGAAATAAATGTTATTCCATATTTTATTGGTTTTTTCAAAGGTATCATAATTTAGACATAAAGACAAAACTAAGCACAGTGAAAAAAGTCTACTCTGTCCTGTAAAGTTTGAGATGTTTTTGTTGTTCAATCTTTGTCACTTGTATAGAAACACTTAATCTTGATAACCTACAATAGAAATATTATCACTTTTATTTCAATTCAATTGTTGCAGTTATCATGCATGTAATAGAGAAAATGATAAATTAGACCAGATCTCCAAATTAATAATATTAAAACTAGAGGCTTCAATGAGCCTGTGTCACTCACATGATACTTTTATTTACAATTGATGCATGATACAGAAATTGTCCATACCAACCGTCAGTGTTTACCATACAATACAGTACTTCTATACACTGTCTGTATACAGTATTTGTCGGATTTTGTCCATACCTATCGTCGATGTTTGACATAAAATACAATACTCATATATACCGTATATCAACAGTATTTGTCTATACCTACCGTCGGTGGTTAACATACAATACAGTCCTCCTATATACCGTCTATCAACAGCATTTGTCTATACCTACCGTCGGTGGTTAACATACGATATAGTACTCCTTTGCACCGTCCATCAACAGTATTTGTCTATACCTACCGTCGGTGGTTAACATGCAATAAAGTGCTCCAATATACCGTCTATCACCAGTATTTGTCTATACCTACCGTCGGTGGTTAACATACAATATAGTGCTCCTATATATATACCGTCTATCAACAGTATTTGTCTATACCTACCGTCGGTAGTTAACATACAATATAGTGCTCCTATATACCGTGTATCAACAGTATGTGTCTATACCTACAGTCGGTAGTTAACATACAATATAGTGCTCCTATATACTGTATATCAACAGTATTTGACTATACCTACCGTCGGTAGTTAACATACAATATAGTGCTCCTATATACCATCTATGAACAGTATTTGTCTATACCTACCGTCGGTGGTTAACATACATATTAGTGCTCCTATATACCGTCTATCAACAGTATTTGTCTATACCTACTGTCGGTAGTTAACATAAAATATAGTGCTCCTATATACCGTGTATCAACAGTATTTGTCTATACCTACTGTCGGTAGTTAACATACAATATAGTGCTCCTATATACTGTCTATCAACAGTATTTGTCAATACCTACCGTCGGTAGTTAACATACAATTTAGTGCTCCTATATTACCGTCTATCAACAGTATTTGTTATACCTACCGTCGTGGTTAACATACAATATAGTGCTCCCATATACGTCTATCAACAGTATTTGTCTATACCTACTGTCGGTAGTTACATCATATATGTAACCGTCTTATACCAGTATTTGTCTATACCTACGTCGGTGGTTAACATACAATATAGTGCTCCTATATACCGTCTATCAACAGTATTTGTCTATACCTACCGTCAGTGGTTAACATACAATATAGTGCTCCTATATACCATCTATCAACAGTATATGTCTATACCTACCGTCGGTGGTTAACATACAATATAGTGCTCCATAACCGTCTATCAACAGTATTTGTCTATACTACGTCGGTGGTTAACATACAATATAGTGCTTCTTATACCGTTATCAACAGTATTTGTCTATACCTACCGTCGGTGGTTAACATACAATATAGTGCTCCATATACCGTCTATCAACAGTATTTGTCTATACCTACCGTCGGTGGTTAACATACAATTAGTGCTCCTATAATACCGTTATCAACAGTATTTGTCTTACCTACCGTCGGTAGTTAACATACAATAGTGTCTATATACCGTCATCAACAGTTTTGTCTATACCTACCGTCGTGGTTAACATACAATATAGTGCTCCTATATACCGTCTATCAACAGTATTTGTCTATACTACCGTCGGTGGTTAACATACAATATAGTGCTCCATATACGTCTATCAACAGTATTTGTCTATACCTACCGTCGGTGGTTAACATACATATAGTTCTTTACCGTCTATCAACAGTATTTGTCTATACCTACCGTCGGTGGTTAACATCAATAAGTGCTCCATTACCGTCTATCAACAGTATTTGTCTATACTACCGTCGGTGGTTAACATACAATATAGTGCTCCTATATATACCGTCTATCAACAGTATTTGTCTATACCTACCGTCGGTAGTTAACATACAATATAGTGCTCCTATATACGTTTATCAACAGTATTTGTCTATACCTACCGTCGGTAGTTAACATACAATATAGTGCTCCTATATACGTCTATCAACAGTATTTGCTATACCTACGTCGGTAGTTAACATACAATATAGTGCTCCTATATACCGTCTATCAACAGTATTTGTCTATACTACCGTCGGTGGTTAACATACAATATAGTGCTCCTATATACCGTCTATCAACAGTATTTGTCTATACCTACTGTCGGTAGTTAACATAAATATAGTGCTCCTATATACCGTTATCAACAGTATTTGTCTATACCTACGTCGGTAGTTAACATACAATATAGTGCTCCTATATACCGTCTATCAACAGTATTTGTCTATACCTACCGTCGGTAGTTAACATACAATATAGTGCTCCTATATACCGTCTATCAACAGTATTTGTCTATACCTACCGTCGGTGTTAACATACAATATAGTGCTCATATATACCGTCTATCAACAGTATTTGTCTATACCTACTCGTCGGTGGTTAACATACAATATAGTGCTCTATATACCGTCTATCAACAGTATTTGTCTATACCTACCGTCGGTGGTTAACATACAATATAGTGCTCCATATATACCGTCTATCAACAGTATTTGTCTATACCTACGTCGGTGGTTAACATACAACATAGTGCTCCTATATACCGTCTATCAACAGTATTTGTCTATACCTACGTCGGTGTTAACATACAATATAGTGCTCCTATAATACCGTCTATCAACAGTATTTGTCTATACCTACCGTCGGTAGTTAACATACAATATAGTGCTCCTATATACCGTCTATCAACAGTATTTGTCTATACCTACCGTCGGTGGTTAACATACAATATAGTGCTCCTATATACCGTCTATCAACAGTATTTGTCTATACCTACCGTCGGTGGTTAACATACAATATAGTGCTCCTATATACCGTCTATCAACAGTATTGTCTATACTACGTCGGTGGTTAACATACAATATAGTGCTCCTATATACCGTCTATCAACAGTATTTGTCTATACCTACCGTCGGTAGTTAACATACAATATAGTGCTCCTATATACCGTCTATCAACAGTATTTGTCTATACCTACCGTCGGTGGTTAACATACAATATAGTGCTCTATAATTCTTACGTCTATCAACAGTATTTGTCTATACCTACGTCGGTAGTTACATAAATGTCTCTATATACCGTCTTCAACGTATTATGTCTATACTACGTCGGTGGTTATCAACAGTATAGTGCTCATATACGTCTATCACAGTATTTGTCTATACTACGGTCAGTGTTAACATACAATATAGTGCTCCTATATACCGTCTATCAACAGTATTTGTCTATACCTACCGTCGGTGGTTAACATACAATATAGTGCTCCTATATACCGTCTATCAACAGTATTTGTCTATACCTACCGTCGGTGGTTAACATACAATATAGTGCTCATATATACCGTCTATCAACAGTATTTGTCTATACCTACCGTCGTTGGTTTAACATACAATATAGTGCTCCTATATACCGTCTATCAACAGTATTTGTCTATACCTACGTCGGTAGTTAACATACAATATAGTGCTCCTATATACCGTCTATCAACAGTATTTGTCTATACCTACCGTCGGTGGTTAACATACAATATAGTGCTCCTATATACCGTCTGATCAACAGTATTTGTCTATACCTACCGTCGGTGGTTAACATACAATATAGTGCTCCATATACCGTCTATCAACAGTATTTGTCTATACTACTGTCGGTAGTTAACATACAATATAGTGCTCCTATATACCGTCTATCAACAGTATTTGTCTATACCTACCGTCGGTGGTTAACATACAATATAGTGCTTCCATTATAACCGTCTATCAACAGTATATGTCTATACCTACCGTCGGTGGTTAACATACAATATAGTGCTCCATAATACCGTCTATCAACAGTGTTTGTCTATACCTACCGTCGGTGGTTAACATACAATATAGTGCTCCATTATACCGTCTATCAACAGTATTTGTCTATACCTACCGTCGGTGTTAACATACAATATAGTGCTCCTATATACCGTCTATCAACAGTATTTGTCTATACCTACGTCGGTGGTTAACATACAATATAGTGCTCCTATATACCGTCTATCAACAGTATTTGTCTATACCTACCGTCGGTGGTTAATACAATATAGTGCCTTATACCGTTATCACGATTGTTAACTACGTCGGTAATTAGTCCATAACCGTCTATCAACAGTATTTGTCTATACCTACTGTCGGTAGTTAACATACAATATAGTGCTCCTATATACCGTGTATCAACAGTATATGTCTATACCTACCGTCGGTGGTTAACATACAAAATAGTGCTCCAATATACCGTCTATCAATAGTATTTGTCTATACCTACCGTCGGTAGTTAACATACAATATAGTGCTCCTATATACCGTTTATCAACAGTATTTGTCTATACCTACCGTCGCTGGTTAACATACAATATAGTGCTCCTATATACCGTCTATCAACAGTATTTGGCTATACCTTAGTACCGTCAGTGGTTAACATATAATATAGTGCTCCTATATACCGTCTATCACCAGTATTTGTCTATACCTACCGTCGGTGGTTAACATACAATATAGTGCTCCCATATACCGTCTATCAACAGTATTTGTCTATACTTACTGTCGGTAGTTAACATACAATATAGTGCTCCTATATACCATCTATCAACAGTATATGTCTATACCTACCGTCGTTGGTTAACATACAATATAATGCTCCCATATACCGTCTATAAACAGTATTTGTCTATACCTACTGTCGGTAGTTAACATACAATATAGTGCTTCTATATACCGTCTATCAACAGTATTTGTCTATACCTACCGTCGGTGGTTAACATACAATATAGTGCTCCTATGTACTGTCTATCAACAGTATTTGTCTATACCTACCGTCGGTGGTTAACATACAATATAGTGCTCCCATATACCGTCTATCAACAGTATTTGTCTATACCTAGTGTCTTTAGTTAACATACAATATAGTGCTCCTATATACCGTCTATCAACAGTATTTGTCTATACCTACCGTCGGTAGTTAACATACAATATAGTGCTCCTATATACCGTCTATCAACATTATTTGTCTATACCTACCGTCGGTGGTTAACATACAATTTAGTGCTCCTATATACCGTCTATCACCAGTATTTGTCTATACCTACCGTCGGTGGTTAACAAGGAATATAGTGCTCCTATATACCGTCTATCAACAGTATTTGTTTATACCTACTGGCGGAGGTTAACATAGAATATAGTGCTCCTATATACCATCTGCATCTAGAATTTATCCTGCTGCCCTTTTTTTGGATTTTTAAAATTCTTGTTATCCCTCAATTTTTACATTCATCCCAAATAATACAACAGTAGTCAATTAGGGGCAGAACACCCATTGTATTATGTATTCTTGCAGTTATATAAAAAAAAATGTATTTAAGAAAGATGGTATATTCTGGATGATATATTAGCACAACCTTGGTCAATTTGATTTCTCCAGTTACTTAGTGGGCTGTCAATTTTGAAACTAATATTTTTTCACATGAAGAATTTTGTAATACTTTAATTTATTATCAAGTTTGGTTAAAAAGTCTGAATAGTTTCTGCTTTGTTCCAGTAATCAAACATTTTGTTTCATTTGCATCTATGAACATGTTATTCATTTTACACCACTCTTCAACCCTGTATAAATCTTCTTGAACATCATCATTTATATTTTCTAGATGTTTCCCCCTGATTTATGAATAGTGGTGTCATCAGCATATACAACGATATAGGTCTGTTTCACAATTTTTAATGCATAAGGGAAGGTCATTTATAAATAGCACAAACAATAGAGGACAAGGTATAGAACATTGGGGAACACCAAATTTTACATGTTGTTGTTCAGAGTTAACATTACAAATGTATACCTTTTGTTATTCAGGTACGACTTAAAAAAACTAACAGTAGTCTCACTAATTCCATACATGTAGAGCTTTAAACAAAGAAAGTCATATTCTACCAAATCAAAAGCTTTTTTTTAAATCTTAATAAAATTGCTAGGTTTAAATTACCATCTTTCATTTCTTGCAACCATGTGTCAATGATATTAAATAAATGTCAAGCTCAATCCAGTATATATTCCAAGTTATGGACAAATGATAATGCTATTAAAAATACCAAATCATAACCAGTGCTTTTCTCTTTTTCTATTTACAGTATATGACTAGGTAATAATGATTACTTTTTTCAACTATTTTCATACTTTTTTGTTTCCTCTGCTTTTGTATCAAGGGCATAATTGTTTATGGCAAACTAAGCATCTGCATAATCAAACCATTCCTAACTATACTCTACCTCAAATTCTGGAAACTGCAAAATTTTTGTCATAGCAGTCTTATGGTAGCTGAACTATTTCTATTTTTTGTAAATCTGGATTAATAAGTCTTTTGTCACATTCTGGGGCTATAGAAAAAAAACATTACAGAATTATCAAAATTATGTGTGTATAATGTTTGTGTACAGTCATTCAACTAAAAAAGGACAAAAATTATTTTTTTGTGTATAAATAAATAATTGTGATTTTAATGTCTTAATATTATAAAAAAAACTTCAAAAGATTAAATTTAAATTATAATCTAAACATGAAAGAGCACATATAAATCAACCTTTTACTCAGATTTATATCTAAAACCAGTTATAACTAGCTATAATATCTTTGACTTCACAAATATCATCATCTAATTTTACAAATCAGTATTTATTTGGTGGCACTTCCTGCACACTAAGTATGTTATGCCTTAGGTTTAATTTTGATGCAATCACATTTCAGAAGGTACATGTCTTGAACTGTTTAAATGAATAAATTACAGTACGTTTTAAACTCAGTTTAGGCTGACCTGAGGTCAATAGTCTTAAACAATGTCATCAAACTATCAGTTTTACTGTAATATATTGATATTGTGACATTTATGGGAAAGAGCATATGAGTTAGTCATATTGGTCAATACAATTGAAAGTTTATAGCTGAGACTACTATAACACTATGTGTTATACTAGTAGTCTCAGTTTATAACTATGTTAATGTCAATTATATACATGACATAATAATTAAATCATTTAAAAAACTATTCCAAAGATTTCTCTCAAATCATGTTTACATTTTTTTAGAGAAGAGTCTGTCTGAAATATATTCAGGGGTAGTCCAAATAGTTATGACTTCTTAAAAAGCTATATTATGGGGAAAAAAGGGGGGGGGTCTATTATGTTTTTTTTCATACAGGAGGAAGACGTCAAAGCAAAAAAAAAAAACCCAACAAAACAAAATAAAATAATAGCTTGTCAAGACGTCCTTATATCATAAAAATTTGGTCTAATTTTGGGATAATACATTTAACTTCCTTTGATGTCGGGGAGGGGATAAGTTTTGACGATTAATTATTCTTGAAACTAACAATAAAAAAAGGGGGGGTGTTACTATATCAAATTTACCCAGTTTGGAGACAATAAATATTTAAAATCTAACCATAAACTCCAATGTTCCTGCTTTTTTTAGCAGAACAAACACGATGGCATTCTCGTCTCTGTTGTAATCAATAGTTAACTCATTTCTTCTTCCAGGTTATTTCTTAATCAATTATGATTATCAGCTGTCTATCTATTTACCATGTTTATGTTAAACTGGTCCGTAATTCCATCGTAGTGTATCGATTACTGAACACAACAAGGATCCAGTTTATTAAACGTATATAATATACAAGGTTCCTGAGTCAGTAACCGTAACTATCACCGTGCTTTGTGCGCATGCGCAAGAAACACCAACTACAAGGATAAAACAGGGTATACAGTTCCGTAATTTCGTATATTTTTCTTATCTTCATACTAAAGAGCTCCAAAAGTAGGCTTGCTTAGGTGCACTGGGCGGGTCTAAAAACCGACTCTCGGTGGTTAACGTCTCTCGATGGTTAACTTTAAGTGCCTACCTTTAACGACTGTCATGATCTTCGCTAGCAAAACGGTGCGAAAGATACAAGAGGGACATTTAAGGCAAAGGGTTACGATCCAGTTCCCTTTTATCCACCAAGCTTTGGGTAGCGAAGATGTGCTATCATGGAACTGGTGTAGGTTGTGAAAGCAGTTAGTAATTTTGGATGATAACCAAGTTAAACGGGTCAACGCCTATTAAAAACACACACGCTCGTGCACGAGACGATGACTTTAAAGAAATATTTTTTTTAATTATAGATGCGTTATATATTGACCAGAAATCGATATTTGTTGCAATTGCGATAAAATCTTATCGAAACATTGAAAGGAATTTATAAAACACTTGTTATTTTGAGTGTTAAAAATGTTTCTTTAATCTAATGTTCCTGATAAATGGTGTGCAGCATTCTTCTATAGTAAGGGATAAACCATTTAACTTCAAGCGAAGGGGTTACGTTTTTTTTTGTCTGGGTCAGATTTTTGTTTTTCGACGCTATCCGCTATCAATCCAATCAATTTCTTTTAAATTCAATTGTTATTTGGATGGAGAGTGGTCTCATTGGCACTCATACCACATCTTCCGATATCTATATAAGGTATGGGGGGAATCTGGATTCAGAATAACTTTTTTTTGTCATCTGCCTGACCACAATATTTTTTCTCTCGTCAATTAATTGGTGATTAGAGTATTTCCTTTAGGAAAAAAACCCAACATTCCCCCTTTTTGGAGGTTAAATGGTGGTTCTCTAAAACACATATGTAACAATAAAATTTTCAAGAATGATTCTTAGTGTCCAAACTGTTTCTTATAACAGAAGGCCAGTACAATTCCCTTATAAATGTTGTGCATAGTATGGTGTGCATATTACATTATTTGTTACTATCAAAATTCCAAGAATTTGAGTAACAAAACACTTACAGCTGCCTTGTGAAACACTATACTTTTGACTTTATCATACATGCAAAGTAACAATTAAAACAGGTACTTATGAATGTATTTCTAATAGTAAAATGACTGCAGTTGGCGTCTTGGTGAATATCATCTTATTTGTTTGTTTTTCAGGAGAGATAACTCTTGCCAGAGGTAAGGAAAATATGTCATTTCTTTGTACACAACATTTAGATGGTACCAATCGCCTTGGTTCAAATTAATTTGGCTCTTTTAATTTTATAAAATTTTGACAAAATGTTCACTTGGACCCTTTGACTAAAATACAAGTATTTAAAAAAAATCACGCACGTTATCGGCAAAATTTCAATGGACATATATATCATGTATATAGCAGTTGATAAAATAATTTTGATCATTGAGAAGCTTAATAGGAATGTGATTAAAACGTTCAGCTGATTTTTCAGAGTTATCTCCTAATAGTGTTATATATATGTACTCCAAAAACAACTTTATGTCATTGATCATTTTCATTCGCGTTCACTAGACAGTCTCACGGACAGCTTGGCATGTCTCCGCAAAGATTTATATCTGAAATAAGTAAAAAAATCAGTTAACATAATTTCTTTTTTAAAAGTCTCACTATTTTTACAACATGTTAAATAATGCCAATAATTTCAAATAAAACTTTTAACGAAGTGAAATATCAAAATAAAACAAATACTACTATTACAAATAAATTGGTTGTAGTTATGGACGATTGAGAAAGAAGCAATATATTTGTTTTTATTTGTTTAATTTTATTCTTTCGTTCCAAAATTTTAAGGTAAACTCTGTCACTTTTTGTCATTTCAGAAGAGATCAATTGAAAGCTTGTATAATTTTATTGTACAGGTAAAGCGTTGTTTAATATATTGACAAAATTGCACTGTGTACATGTATAGATTTATATGTATAACTATAAAATGATCTGTTTGTTCATAAATAATTGAAATGAATTATTTTCTGTAGAATAATAATGATAATGGTAGTGAGATGGTAAAATCAATTGCGTATAGCATTCGTATTTTGACTGTTTTTTTTTCTTTCTATACATTGATTTTCTGGCATACTTTGAAGCTTTACTAGGAACTTCCTATTCCGTCGACGAGTTGTACATGAGGTCAAGGAACAGTAAATGATCTATGTCGCAGATTTTGCTAGAATTTAGCATACAACATTGACTCATTAAACTACAAATAAAAATCGAAAAAAAATAATGCATTTATTTCTTTTATATCCTGAAATGTAGCAGATTGATTTCTTTAAATACGGATGAATGTTTGTATAGAAAACACATAAAATAGGTGAAAACTAGTAAAAAAAATCAAAAATGTGTCTTAAAATCGTCAAATCTCTAGTTCTACTGCATAGAAATTTCTTAAAAACTATATATATGTTGTTGACACGTCTAAAAATCAATTTGTTACCTTGTTGGTAGTAAAACACGTCAAAAATCAACGTTTTTTTACGGCCTGCAACGCGGTGACGTTACAATTATATCGACGTTTTATCATTATTAATATTATTATTATCATGATATTATTTGCAATATTTATATAGCGCATTATCTAATTAAAATTATACTCTAAACGCTTAACATAAAACAATCAATGCAGTTAAAAAAAGGTTTTAAACATTGCATTTTTTTTCACAAGGAACAGCACTTTGAACTCGTTATAAGGAGTTAGATTAGCTAAGTCGTTATAACAAGTTAACTAAGTCGTTTAAACAAGTCAGCTAAGTTGTTTAAACGAGTAAGCTAAGTTGTTTTAACAAGTAAGCTAAGTGGTTTTAAACGAGTTAGTTAAGTCGTTTTAACAACTTAGCTAAGATGTTTAAACAGGATGGCTAAGTTGTTTAAACGACTTAGCTAAGTCGTTATAAAGAGTTAAATTAGCAAAGTCCTTATAACAAGTTAGTTTAGTTGTTTAAACGAGTTAGCTTAACAACTTAGCTCAGTCGTTTAAAAAAGTAAGCTAAGTCGTTAAAACAAGTTAGCTAAGTCGTTAAAACAAGTTAGCTAAGTTGTTATAACAAGCTAAATATGCTAAGTCGTTATAACAACTTACCTAAGTCGTTATAACGACTTTAATATAAAACTCCACCTTGACACTGACCGGCTTCCGTAGAAATCTATGTATCAACAACATATATTTTTTTTAAAGAAAAATCTATGGAGTAAATAAGAAAAAATTAGACGAATCTTTGAAGTCCCTCAATTTATATTACAATTATTACAATCTGTTGTAGATGACCGTGAATCGTCAGAAATGGATTCGAAGATTGATAATATGGTACAAACTTTACAAGGTACGCAAGATTAAATATCTTGATACACCATATAAAACGTGCTCATTTGGGATGAGTATGTGGGCATGAACTAGATCGAATCATTCACACATTAAAGTCGACAGGATAATAAATTGCTTACTTTTGAAACTTAATATAATTAGCATTAGCAGTGCAATATTTATAATTTTTTATACTTATACGTGCTTTGTAAAAAAAAAATGATTGACGTCACCGGAAAGGACACTAGTTTATTTTTTAAAGTTTTTTGGTAATACGTTGTACTTAAGTCATTTAACGATATTGGAGATCTAGAGCTTTCTCACCGTAGACACATCGGAATGGCTAAGGACCCTAAGAAAAGCTATGCCGTACCGTGTGGACGTAAATATCACCCTACGCATCCATGCAAGAGGACAAATAGCGATGAAAACTAACTTTGGAATCAATATTTAATGTTATTTGAGTTGTAAATAATACAATTGCATGTAGCAATCATTGTTCTTTTATAAAATTTTCTCATGCATATTATTGAAAAATATACCTATATGGTCCAAATACTCATATGGTCCGGCCCGTTTAAAACCAAACGAGTATATACTCATATGGTCCGACCATACGCGTACGGTCGGACCATACGCGTATGGTTGGACCATATGAGTATACGCATATGGTCATGACCATACGCGTATGGTCCAAATACTCATATGGTCCGGAACATATATATACTTTTTATCAATAATTATAGCGATAAGATTTCAGTTTAGCATAATGACATTTTGTATACTAGGTTTATGCATTCAAGACAACCCAGCTGATCAAACTGTTAATCAGTGGAAGAAACATACGCAAACTATTTTAAACAGTAAGTTTTTTAAAAGATTTAAATATGATATAGTAGCTATAGGTTTCAACCAAACTATTTCTTCAGTCGAACTTCTACATATTGTAATTCTCCATTCAATTACTAGTAAAATACGAATAATGAAAAATGAGTTTCTGATAATTTGATTAAGTCTAATTTTTCGAATAAGTTAAATAGCAAAACACTGCACTTCAGAGAAATTCAAATCGGAAGTCTCTTACCAACTGCAAAATCGAAAGCTCAGACACATCAAACAAATGGATAACAACTGTCGTATTCCTGACTTGGTACATCCATTGTAAATTTGCCTTAAATAGAAAATGTGGATTACTAAACAATAATTATTTATTATGATTTTTTTTTTTGTTTTAAAGACATTGGACTTTACAAGGACATTGTTAAATTAAATAAACAACTGAAAAATGAAATCAAGTGGATTGTTAAAGGTACGTTAAGTAGTTATTTAAAAAAATATACTAGTACTGTAGTAAGTAAATGGCATGCCAAAATCATTGCGCTAAGAAGGCTTTTGTTATTCCATTCGGACTCTCTAAGATGGGATGTTCATATAAATCATGAGATCGGTTTCTTTCTAGAATTACCCGAAAAGGATTATTACAGAAACATGTATCAATTTAAAAACAAACATACCGTTGTATTTTAGCCAAGAACCTGAACCTTGGTTTTGCTAAAGAGAAACCAAGTTAGAATACTATTACCCTGTAAACCATATCATAAGGTTTGGGGTATTTTTTATTAAAAAAATATGATTGTGAACATACAGGAGACAATTGCCTGATCATTGCAAACATTATTTATAACAGCATTATATTGTGTTCTTATATTAATTCTAGAATACATTCCTGAGTTTTGATATTCCATTAAATAATCGAGAATATCAACATTATTAAAATGAAGTGTTCGTTTTGATATTTATTTTTCAAGAATCAAATGGTCCTGGTGAAACCAACAGATTATTTGAACTACTAAAACGAGATGCAAAAGGTAATTTTGTTTTTAAATTTCAAGACATTTATTTTATTTTGTTACTGTATTGAAAAATAAAGAATTTACTGAATAAATTTAATATGTTTAATCGTAATATCTAATTATTCAATAATGTTAACAGTACCAATTTTATTGCAGCAGATGGTCATTTTGACCAATGGTCATTGTTACATTATAGTTTGTTTCTGTGTGTGTTACATTTTAATATTGTGTTTTTGTTGTGTCATAGTTATCCTCTTATATTTGATGTGTTTCCTTCAGTTTTAGTTTGTAACCCGAAATTGTTTTTTTTTCTCAATCGATTTATGAATTTCGAACAGCGGTATACTACTGTTGCCTTTATTTATCAATCAAACGATATCCGCATTTTTGTGTTTGTGTTTTATCAAACATGAAAGAGAATCATTGTGTTTAAAAAAAAAGGTTAAGTAAATAACTATTTAACAAAGATGAACTCAACATACAAATTTAATTTATCGCATAGAAGTTTGTGATGTATTACCAAAGAAGAAGCCACAATACAAAGACTGTACAGAAATAAAAAAGAAAAGTAAAGAAAAACTGGAAAGTGGAGTGTACGCAATTCAACTTGGAGGAACAAGCTCGATCCAGGCTTATTGTGATATGACGACAGACGGTGGAGGCTGGACTGTATGTTTACTTAAATCTAATATGTGTGGCAAATTTATCATTCTATTTTCTGAAAAGTTTGTGAATGAAACTAATAGCGACTATCATAGGCATGTCACCAAAACCATTTTCCCAAATGACAAAATACATTAACATTAGACACTTGACAACTACTGAACGTTTCCTGACTTGTTAAAGGTTTGAAATGATAACTATACATTGTACCAGTATTATATAATACCTGGAAAATTAGCCGTTACAGTTAAGGTCTGATAAAGGGGGATGGATGGTCCTTTCTGAGGGGTGTAAAATTTATACATCTTATGGGTGAAATATTGGGGTTTTTCATCTGACACGTACACGTATACGCAAAAAACTTCTGAGGGTCTTGCAGCAGTAAATAATTGAAACTAATTACATCTTAGGGGGTTACAAAAAAGGCTATGTCAGATCTTAGGGGTGCTTTGAAATATAAACAGTATCGTATCATGCATTATCTGGTATTGTATTAAAAATTCTGATGGTACAATCCTTTGAGTTAAAAATTCTGATAGGTCATTTTTTCCCATGAAAGCCCATCCACCCAATATGAACAGAAACTGTACATCCGATAGGTCTTAATTCTAAGATTTGACAGGTAGTTTTTTATGATGTTTTTTTCTGATAGCTATATAAAAAAAATCTCCCCATCCATCCCCACCTATCAGAAATTAACTGGAATGGTCCAATGCTCGCAATTTATGAAAGCAAACACGTTTCATTGATATAAGCAATGTATATCAGTCATATCTGTTTTTTTTAGGTTATCCATAAACGATTAAATGGAACTGGTGGTTATAATCGGAAATGGACGGAGTGTGAAAATGGATTTGGAGATATTCGTAAGGAATTCTGGTTTGGTGAGTGTTGAAACATAAGTATATAAAAGGATGTTTTGATTTTGTTATACACATAGAAATATAGCGTCAATATACCTCGGATTTCAAACGTTTGGCTTTGAGCGTTCCTGATGAAGGTAAATCCAGAAAAAGCTTCAGACGCAAGAAGTTATTTAATGTGCTGTTTTCATTTGTTTAAAAATATATATACAAGGCTTCGGATACGAAAAGTAACCTTTGAAAAACGTGATTGTAATATCCAATGAAAGCAGTATGTTTTTCATAATTTTGAAACGATTGATGAACCTAACTTGTTTGGCAATATCATGGGCTTAATAATGCCTCTGGTTATGCCAACTCCATCATTCTCAAATTTTCTAGAAATGGGGAGTTTTAGAGGATGATGATGACGTGGTAATTTTGATCACGTCTAGATTATTTTTTAACAGAGGTGATGTATCATGATATTGAATTGATTTGTACTGTTTGGTTTTGTAGGCAATAAATATACCCATATGATAACTTCAACTGGAAAGTATGAGTTAAGAGTAGATATGATTGACAAAAACAAGAAGAAGTGGTATGCAGTGTACAAAACCTTCGTTATAGGTGATGCTACATCGAAGTACAAATTAACTGTTGGTGATTACTCGGGAAATGCAGGTAAATAGTAGAGAGGAAAATCCATTTCCGCCAGTATTATGTCACATGAGAACAATTTAAAACAAACTTTAATATGCGTACTTTGAGGTGTTAACAAAACAGTGGCGGATTTCTAAACACTTTAGAAACTAAATAAAAAAGTCTTAAGATGGCCAAGGATTTGTATAGTTAGACAAATATTGTTTCGAAATTGAATTCAACAGCACATATGGATGTGTATAAAATTGTAGATTTACCTTTACTGTATATTCTTCAAATTTTCGATTTTGACCTCCTGCATTTAACAAATAAAGGATAAAAATAATGTGTTGGTTAACTCTTATTGTTTAACCTTATTTGGAATCAGATATTTCATATTGAATTTTGATACAGTATGATTTTCATTTTGTTTTACTGACCAATTTATTGTTTTACTGATCAATTTATTGTTTTACTGATCAATTTATTGTTTTACTGATCAATTTATTGATAAAAAAAATATACTAACTTAATCTTTTTTATCTTGATTGCTTATTATTGTCTAATTTGAATCAAAACAATTGACTTTCTCAAATTTTTCACGCATTTTTTTATAAAACTGTTTTAGGTGACAAACTAGCATATCACAACGGAATGAAATTCACTACAGTAGATCAGGACAATGACCAAGCAGGGGGGAACTGTGCGTCTAGTGTGAAAGGTGCATGGTGGTATAAACAATGCTCTAATTGTGACCTTAGCCGAGGTCATGGGAGTTACAAACCATATTGGGGATCTGTGCAAAATCAAATAGAATCAGTTATGATGATCAGAAAGATATAACTTGTTTTTCAATTATTACAATAAAAACACTTAAAATTTGTTTTGTTGTGTTGTTCAAATCAAAAGCTACGTATTTACAAACATTTTACTATTATTATTCCTAAGGGAACGAACTGTGCGCCTCTCCTTGACGTGGTCAGGGGATTTGCCAATCATATCGGTGATCTATAGTAGATCCAGTAGAATCAGTTATGATGATCAGGAAAACGTAACTTATTTTTTTTCAACTGTTGCAATATTTTTTGTTTTAAAAATAAACTCAGCTACGTTTTTACTATAAAAAAGAAAATGAGGTATGATTGCCAATGAGAAAATTCTTCACTAGAGACCAAATGATACAGACTCCATTTAAGCCTTTCGTTTAGAAACATGCATATGGATAATTTCTGTTTGTATCATACCAGGCTGTCCATATCATTTGTTTGTTCTGTAAATTCTTCTTTTTTTCAGGTGTTGGTGATCTGTTGTATTTCCATTACTTGGACAAGTTGTGTTGTAATTTTATATTCCACACTACAATGTGACAGGGGTATATATAATATTTGGCCAGACCGTCAGTCCCTCCGTCCTTTCGTTCGCAGTCTGTCTGTTATTCACTCCGTCAATCTGTCAATAAAATTCGTTTTGTTATCGTATGGTAATATGTACTTTACATCCGATTGCAATTTTAAATAGCAAAATATCATATATAACCACATATAATCAGAGGACGATCCCTATGTATGTGTAGGTTACGTGCCCAAAGGTCTATGTCATATATAAATAAACAAAAAAAAGTGCAGAAAGTGGTTTTAGGATTCTAAATAAAACATTACACATTGGGTACCGGTACATTGGGTTGTGACCTTACTTAAATTTGTGGTCGAATATTGTGAGATGAAGATGAGGTCAACACACTAAAATGCTAAAGGTCAAGTTCAAAGTTAGCAGATACTGACTGGGATAACCATTTTAGGCCAAAGTTACTTAAAATAGACTGCAGTTTATGCCGAAAAGAAAGTAGTTTCATTACGCTTAATGAAATACTGCATATGCAATAAAAACCTTACTTGGATATATATTCACATATATATTGAGAATATATATTCACATATATATTGAGAGTTAGATACCTGTTAACGTTAATTTTGAAACTGGCTGGCAATTGATTGTGGACAGAAGAAAGCCCAGAAAGCTCAATATGTTCTATTCTTTACATAATGGGACTGCCCCTGATTATCTCTGTGATTTAATGCCCCCGCTTGTTGGTCAAATATCTAACTACGATTTGCGAAACAGTAATAATTATGTACTACCCGGTTATAGACTAGACATAACTAGAAAATCCTTTTCCCATCCACTACTATTGAATGGAATAGCCTTAACTCCGACATACGTACGTCCGAAAATATAAATATTTTTAAACGAAAGATGAAGTCCTAATTGACACAGCTTTAGTTGTGGGGATAGAAAACTTAATATCATTCATACACGTTTGAGAAATATGTGAAGTTCTTTAAATTCAGATTTACATCGTGTTAATATTAAACCCAGTCCCGCATGCAGCTGTGGCCACCCTGTTGCGTGTAGTATACACTATTTGTTGAGTGCGCTTTTCACAACGAAGCAAGAGAAATACTGTTTTCAAAATTAGAAAGATATGCTATATCCATTGAGCTTCCATTTGCTGGTGACGGTGACCTTTCTTTTCAGCAAAACAAAGACATTTTTGAGTCCGTACAATCTTATATCAGAATAACACAAAGATTTAAAACAATCAATTAACATTCTAAATTTCTACTTTACAACCTTTCAGTCCAGTCCAGTTGTTTCATTATTAATCCTTATTATTAAGGTCTTTCCTTTCTTAAATGGAAAGACCTTACTGTATTTCGTTTGTTTATTATTATTATTATTCTTTTTCTTCCGCCGTTTTTCGAAGTTAATCTTCGTTAAAAGTACGCAAGATATCAAAATGATCTTTGGTACCAAGTATCAGGTTAATAAAAGCTATCTTGTATTAGGGGCACCGAAGTTTACTATTTACTTTATAGGAGTTATCTCCCCAATTACAAAAAACACTGTTATCGCTATAACTCATGAACTATAAGACTTAGCGGCAAATGGTTTTTTTTTAAATGTTCCTTGCCAAATGATACAAGTTCAAATAATTTAAATCGAAGCGATCAAGTGACCTATTATAGGAGTTATTTCCCCTTGAATATTTAAATTTTCGATATGCATATAAATCTCATGAACCGTAAGTCGTAAAGACTGCGGGTCTTCAGATTTGAGTTCATTGGACCAAAACTAGAAAATATAGGTCAAGGTCAAAGGTCAAGGTCATATTTTAGATTTTCAAAAGTTTTTCATTTCCCTATAACTATTGAACGGTTATAGATACAGAAAAATTAAGCAGTGAAAAATGATTGGTACTTCAAGGGGCAACTTTTTTACATTATGACTATATTGATTTTACCATCATGTAAGGGACATAACTCCCATTAATGGTTTTTAAAAAGCTATTTTTAGGCAAAACTCTTAAACAAAAGGTCCTTGACCCATACGGTCTTTTGCAATGACCTTGTGGAGCAATGACCTTGACGAAGGTCACAAGGTCAAAGGTCAAGGTCATCAAATTATGTGTTTTTGGCACTATTTCAACAGTTTTATGTGTGTTTAAATTCCAATCAATCAATCAATCAATCAATCAATGAATGAATCAATCAATCAATCAATCAATCAATGAATCAATCAATCAATCAATCAATCAATCAATGCACGTTTCCGTTCATGTGTTTAATACAGGATCCAAGGTCTCTTTTTTTCGCTTGTTTTAATTGACCCTTTCCAACGTGTTTAACCAATCAACGTGTTTAAGCAACATGTTTAACCAACGTGTTTAACTAACCAACCAACGTGTTTAACCAACCAATCAATCAATCAATCAATCAATGCATGTTTCCGTTTTATGTGTTTAATACGGGATCCAAGATTTTTGTCCCACTTGTTTTAATTGAGCTTATCCAACGTGTTTTACCAACCAACGTGTTTAACCAATCAACATGTTTAACCAACGTGTTTAACCAACGTGTTTAACCAATGTGTTTAACCAACCAATGCATGTTTCCGTTTCATGTGTTTCATATGGGATCCCGGGTTTTTTTTCGCTATTTTTAATTGAGCCTATCCAACCAACGTGTTTAACCAACGTGTTTAACCAACGTGTTTAACCAACATGTTTAACCAACATGTTTAACAAACGTGTTTAACCAACCAATCAATCAATCAATCAATAAATCAATCAATCAATGCATGTTTCCGTTTCATGTGTTTCATACGGGATCCAAGTTTTTTTTCCGCTTGTTTTAATTGAGCCTATCCAACCAACGTGTTTTACCAACGTGTTTAACCAACATGTTTAACCAACATGTTTAACCAACGTGTTTAACCAACCAACCAACCAGTCAATCAATCAATCAATCAATCAATCAATCAATCAAAGCATGTTTCCGTTTCATGTGTTTCATACGGGATCCAAGTTTTTTTTTCGCTTGTTTTAATTGAACCTATCCAACCAACGTGTTTAACCAACGTGTTTAACCAACATGTTTAACCAACATGTTTAACCAACGTGTTTAAGCAACCAACCAACCAATCAATCAATCAATCAATCAATCAATCAATCAATGCATGTTTCCGTTTCATGTGTTTCATACGGGATCCAAGTTTTTTTTTCGCTTGTTTTAATTGAGCCTATCCAACCAACGTGTTTAACCAACGTGTTTAACCAACATGTTTAACCAACATGTTTAACCAACGTGTTTAACCAACCAACCAATCAATCAATCAATCAATCAATCAATCAATCAATGCATGTTTCCGTTTCATGTGTTTCATACGGGATCCAAGTTTTTTTTTCGCTTGTTTTAATTGAGCCTATCCAACCAACGTGTTTAACCAACGTGTTTAACCAACATGTTTAACCAACATGTTTAACCAACGTGTTTAACCAACCAACCAATCAATCAATCAATCAATCAATCAATCAATGCATGTTTCCGTTTCATGTGTTTCATACGGGATCCAAGTTTTTTTTTCGCTTGTTTTAATTGAGCCTATCCAACCAACGTGTTTAACCAACATGTTTAACCAACGTGTTTAACCAACGTGTTTAACCAACCAACCAATCAATCAATCAATCAATCAATCAATCAATGCATGTTTCCGTTTCATGTGTTTCATACGGGATCCAAGGTCTCTTTTTTTTCGCTTGTTTCAAGAGACCCTATATCAAGTGTTTAATTAATAAACCAATCAACCAACTAATCAATAAATTAATCAATCGATATATATGATATATTTATTTATGACAGTATAATTAAAAGAAAATGGAAGGAAAGACCTATCAATTATTCAAGAAGAATTGAACTTTAATATTGTATTTGTTTTTCTTTTTATTTCTAATTTTCGTTTGTAGTATGTATTACATGCATAAGGCTCCCACAGGGTACCCCCCTGCATGTCGCAAGATCGCTTTTAAATTCGTCGCAAGGTCACGAGGTCGTTTTTAAGGGAAATGTACAGGTCGCAGGTCGTTTTTTCCAACATAGAGGTCATTTTATATATTAAAGGATCCATTTAAGTCATTGATGTGTCCTTGGGTTCGGTTGTTCTTGTTTTGTTTGAGGCCATCCGAAGATGACTGTCCTCTGTAAGTGGGAAGTTCGTGTCGTCAGCTAGATAGATTTTTTTTTGTGTTGCATTTAATGATTAATATGTGATGTCTTCGTGCCATTAACCCATATCCGTTCTTTTCCATATTGAAACCAAAAATTGGACTTGAACTTTTCGATTTTTCAGAACAGTAGTTTCAACCAAACATTCAGTATTTCGCTAATCCAACACAATATTCATATTGAGCAAGTTCTCAGAACTCTTATAAAATCACCTGGGATGTGAGTTGGATTTACCTACTGAGATACTTTGAACACGATCTATAGACTGATGGCAACAAGGAAATGTCTTGAAAACATGGGTGTCCCGCTCGGCGCTTATTTCCATTTTCGATGGAACTCCCCAATTTTTACACAGTTGTTATTCCATATCATGATAAATAAAAAGTACGGTACAAATTTTCATGAAGATTCGATTTGAAACTTTTTAGGAAATCATCTTAAAGGCAAAGATAAACCAAAGTGTAACTGACGAACGAACGGATGGACAAACAGACCGAAAAACTATATTTACCGCAACAATGTTGTCGGGACATAAAACATGAAACTGATCATCAACCTTACTTCGATATAGTTGTCTCTTTGGAGCACACACAGAGACGCTAGTAGCTAGTGCCCTATGCGCTAGTGATGACCATCGCCCATAGTATATTTGAAGCAATAACCCAGACCAACTTAAATCTTTTTAAACAAACAAAAATGATCATAACTTGATACTTTGATAGCATATCACAGGCTCTAGAAACAAAGAAACGAAGACTTCTAATCGATTATAGATACAAAAAGGTCACAAATACATGTAGTTCAAAATTGATTATTTGAAAATTGCATGTTGATTTAAGATGAAAATCGAACTTAACTTGTACTTTATAGTGCTAATACCGCAGTCCCACTAGGCCACGATCGCACTATGAACTGTAAAAAACAAATTTTTGATGACCGTAGTACGATCGTGTAGATCGCAGTAAGGTCGTATCACGGTCGTGGTGAGGTCTTCAAGATCGTGATGAGTTGGCCAACTTTGAACATGTTCAAAACAATCGTGGTGCGGTCGTGGCGAAATCATGTCATAGTAGAAACGTAGTGAGAGCACACTAAGGTCGTAGTAAGATCGCTGTACCGTCGTAGCCAGTACGTGGTTCTATTCGGAGAGACTGCGCTACGATCTCACAGCGACGTTATTACGACCTCACTACGACTATCACGTTCTCACCGCGACCCAACTACGCTTCCACTACGACTATACCACGCTGTTCATGACCATAGTACGATCATTCTAGCACACCCTTGTCGTCCTCACCACGCTCTTCTTACGACCTAACTGCGTTCATACAACGACCATTATTCTCATTGTCATTTTCACATAAAATATATTAAATCTCTCCAGGTTTTGTTTGTTTGTATGTAATAAGGACTTCTTGTCTATTTTCTGCAACGGCTCAACCAAGCTTCTCGTTTTTATATACATTAGACCGTTGGTTCGTCCGTTTGAATAGTTTTACACGAGTAATTTTTGGGGCCCTTTATAGCTTGCTGTTCGGTGTGAGCCAAGGCTCCGTGTTGAAGACCGTACCTTGGCCTATAATCGTTATGGGTTACTTTAATAAATTATTACTTGGATGGAGAGTTGTCTCATTGGCACTCATACCACATCTTCTTTTATCTATTGATATATAATGACACATCTGTGTCATCTCTGCTATCGTTGGACCAGCAATATGTTGTAATTTAGGTTGAATTGGTTGGTCCGACATCTCTGTTTGATCAGAATTCGTTACTACCAGAGCTCCGTCTGCCTCTACATCAACCCCTACCACCACGCCCAAGCGTTCTAGTAGATTTTGGTGGCATGACTGTATTGTTTCCGATAAATCTATGTATAAATTAAGAATTGAATGCTTCTTTTTGTAACTTCATTGGGATGTAAAAGCGTTGATCGAAGTACATTTTGTATGAAGCGCGGAAGCGCTTCATTCTAAAAATGTGCGCACGGTCAACGCTTTTACAACCCTATGTAGTTACAAATAGAAGCATTCAATACTTATAATTACATTTTTTAGCTATGATCATGAAAACACGAATTTTATAATTGTTTTATTTAATTCACCTTTGCACTTTTTATTGAGTCATGCAATTGCTTAAGAAATTACACGTGATGTGCAGTTAGCCAATCAGAATAAAGTATCTTAATGAAACATACATCTAATGTAATTATTCAGAAATAGAAGAAATGGAACTGTATTTATATTGAACTCGATATTGACATTATTGCTGAGAACGTAGTAAGATCACGGTATGAACGTAGATCGTGCAATAATCGCAGTAGAAGCGTGGTAAGATCGTGTTGCAATCGGATAACTTGTGGTATGGTCGTAGTGAGAACGTGATGAGTGTAGAAATATCTTGATAAGCGTAGAGAGGTCGCAGAATAAGCGCGGTGAGAATGTGGTATAATCGTAGCGGGATCGTTGTAGAAGCGTATTAATGAGGACATAGTAGCAACGTTAAAACAACGAAAATTTACATTTTCATGCCGCTCATACCGCGACCTTACCACGATATGAATGTATCTTAAACCCCAGTCCCACAAGACCACGATCGCACCACGCTCACCGCGATCTTAAATAAATTCAGATCGTGGTGAGGTCGCGGTATGAGCGGCATGAAAATGTAAATTTTCGTTGCTTTTACGACGCTACTACGTCCTCATTACGCGTCTACAACGATCCGATCACCCCGCTATACGATTATACCACGTTCTCACTACGCTTATCAAGATCTTTCTACGCTCATCACGTTCTCACTACGAGCATAGCACGAATTATCCGATTGCAACACGATCTTATACTACGCTTCAACTGCGATTATAGCACGTTTTTACCACGATTATACTACGTTCATACCGCGATCTTAAGCCAACTAAAATTAATTAGTAGATTTTCATCCAAATTTTTGAAAAAAATAGGGCGGGTGGGAGGATTTTATTTTTTAAATTTTATTTCATATAAACCTTCTTGTCACGTATTATTCAATCATATATGCAAGTGTAATAATAAGCTTATATCATGTAAATACATCCATTAGGTATCGTGTATAAGACAATAACAATCAAAACCAAGGAGTAACCAAAGACTCGTAAAACCAAAAGACATTTAAATCAACAGTTACAAATAATAAGTAGGAAACAACACAAACTCCACTAACAAGAGTGCACACGCTGAAATGTCTCGCCTTCTATACTAATCATTGATATTATGATGATAATCCTAAGTATAAAGCTAAGCTTTATAACAATTGTCACATAAACTTAACATTAACCAAGATAACTAAACATAGACCAATGAACCTTGAAAATGAGGTCAAGGTCAGATGAACCATGCCCGGCAGACATGTACAGCTAACAATGCTTCTATACAACATATATAGTTGACCGATTACTTATATTTTAAGAAAAATAGACCAAAACACAAAACCTTAACACTGTGCAATGAACCGTGAAAATGAGGTCACGGTCAAATAAAACCCGTGCGACTAACATAAAGATCATAAAATATTTCCGTACACCAAATATAGTTGACCAATGGCATATAGTATTAGATAAAAAGACCAAAACTCAAAAACTTAACTTTGACCACTGAACCATGAAAATGAGGTCAAGGTCACATGACATCTGCCCGTTAGACATGTACACCTTACAATCGTTCCATACAACAAATATAGTAGACATATTGCATATAGTATGAGAAAAACAGACCAAAACACAAAAATTTAACTTTGACCACTGAACCATGAAAATGAGGTCAAGGTCACATGACATCTGCCCGATAGACATGTACACCTTACAATCGTTCCATACAACAAATATAGCAGACCTATTGCATATAGTATGAGAAAACAGACCAAAACGCAAAAATTTAACTATAACCACTGAACCATGAAAATGAGGTCAAGGTCAGATGACACCTGCCAGTTGGACATGCACACCTTACAGTCCTTACATACACTGAATATACTAGCCCTATTGCTTATAGTATCTGAGATATGGACTTGACCACCAAAACTTAACCTTGTTCACTGATCCATGAAATGAGGTCGAGGTCAAGTGAAAACTGTCTGACAGACATGAGGACCTTGCAAGGTACGCACATATCAAATATAGTTATCCTATTACTTATAATAAGAGAGAATTCAACATTACAAAACATTTGAACTTTTTTTTCAAGTGGTCACTGAACCATGAAAATGAGGTCAAGGACATTGGACATGTGACTGACGGAAACTTCGTAACATGAGGCATCCATATAGAAAGTATGAAGCATCCAGGTCTTCCACATTCTAAAATATAAAGCTTTTAAGAAGTTAGCTAACACCGCCGCCGCCAGATCACTATCCCTATGTCGAGCTTTCTGCAACAAAAGTTGCAGGCTCGACAAAAACCAGGAATGAAATCAGGTGCTCCGGAAGGGTAAGCATTTCTTGCACCGTATACGGCACCCCTCATGTTATTTCTTTGTTCCGTTCGGTAATGATGGAAGGTTGTTATGACTGAGGAAGAATATCACTGAGATATGATTTCTGACACACTTTTGTCAAAATGGCCAATTAGCTCATGATGGCAACCATAAAATTGAGTGATGACCTTAATTTGATGATTCATAGCCCTGTCTTAGCAACTGTTGAGAAATGTAATTGCCGCTTTAGAAACCTATTTTATAGTAAACAGCAGAAATGTAAAGAAATGCTCTCTTCAGTTGGACTACCTACATCAAATGTATTTTGCTTTCCAAGCTATGTTTTGTTGTCCTAATAAAATGAAGCAAATACATTTGTATGCAACACGAGTACGATAAGTACAGAATAAAATAAAAACTCAAACAGTGTTGAAATAATAGGGTTGGTCCTTAATCATGTTAATATGCAAGATGTAAATATAATTTGTAGAAAATAAAGTTGTTTAATGACTCTATCGTGGGTATTGGTACAGAGGATGTTTGCTGTTGTTTTTTTTTTACAAAAAACGAAAGGCATGGCTAAACTTATTTCTAAGAGCTTGCTGTTATTTAATAAATTAAAAATGCGTATGTTTGTTGTTTTTCTGAACTAAATATACGGTCACCAATCTAAAGAGTTCATGCTTATGTCAGAGACCTATATACACATGTGTATATATATATGTCTCTGCTTATGTCAATTTCTTTATTCCAGTCAAATGTGTTCCACGATTCTGATGCTTTTGGGTTTCCTTCACAGTCCAAATTTCATATCCAAATTCATTGTATAAATAAAATAAATCCAATGTGTTTTACTCACTAACATTTGTGTCATTTGTGACATAGTGTACGGCGATTTGCGTTCTTAGACACAGCGTATTACTCGTTACCCGAATATTTCACGCCCTTCTCGTTATCAATTTTTATTCTCGGTAAATGATGTTGTCATCATAGATCAGCCGAATATATCGACTTAATCATTCAGTTAGAATACTCTAAGAAATACGAAAACCGAAATTGAAACAGGAAGTTTTACACGAAACGAAATATCGACGGTTACCAGAAATGAACAAAATCCGGAAATCGTATTTTTTTTTTCAAAAATAAAAAAAATCGGGGCGGGAAGATTTCAGAGGGGCGGGCGGGGATGAAAATCTATCAATTAATTTTAATTGGCCTAATACTACATTTTCAGCAATAACGTCAACATCGTATTCCATATCAATAGTTATCAAAGGTTCCAGGATTATAATTTAGTACGCCAGACGTGCGTTTCGTCTACACGAGACGCATCAGTGACGCTCATATCGAAATATTTATAAAACCAAACAAGTACAAAGTTGAAGAACATTGAGAATCCAAATACGGCAAAGGTAATCTATGCCTGGAATAAGAAAGTCCTTAGTTTTTCAAAAAATTCAAAGTTTTGTAATCAGGAAATATATAAAAATGACCACATTATTGATTTCATGTCATCACCGAAATGTTAACTACTGAGCTTGTGATACCCTCGGGGAAGAAACGTCCACCAGCAGTGGCATCGACCCAGTGGTGTAAATAGTTTAATGCAGTTCCATTCCTTCTATTTCTGATTAATACGTAGATTTCTCGGAAACAATGCAGTCATGCCACCAAAATTTACTAAAACACGTGGGCGTGGTGGTAGGGGTTGATTTAGAGGCATAGGAAGCTCTGTTAGTAACAAATCCTGAAATTACAAAGCTGGTCCATAAAGCTGAAATGACAATATTTTAGTGAACGATAGCAGAGAGGACACAGATGTGTAAATAGATATAGGAAGATGTGGTATGAGTGCCAATGAGACAACTCTCCATCCAAGTAACAATTTATCAAAGTAAACCATCACAGACCAAGGTACGGCCTTCAACACGGAGCCTTCGCTCACACCGAACAGCAAGCTATAAAGGCCCTCCAAAATTACTAGTGTAAAACCATTCAAACGGGAAAACCAACGGTCTAATCTATATAAAAACGAGAAGCATGGTTGAGCCGTTAAAGAAAATGGTCAAGAAGTCCTAATTATTACATACAAACAAAACCTGGAGAGATTTTATATATTTTATGTGAAAATGACAATGAGAATGATGGCCGTAGTATGAACGTAGTCATGCAGGTCGTAAGAAGAGCGACGGCAAGAGCTTGCTAAAATCGTACAATGGTCTTGAACAGCGTGGTATAATCGTAGTGGAAGCATAATTGGGTCGCGGTGAGAACGTGGTGGTCGTAGTGAGAGATCGTAGCGCAGTCTCTCCGAATAGAATCACGCTTTCGCTACGATGGTACAGCGACCTTTGCGATCTTACTACGATCTTAGTGCGCTCTCACTACGCTTCTACTACGACCTGATTTTGCTACGACCGCACCACGATTATTTTCACCACGACCGTGATACGACCTTACTGCGATCTACACGATCGTACTACGATCATCAAAATTTGCATTTTTTTCACAGATCGTAAGTGTGCGATCGTGGCCTAGTTGGACTGTGGTATTAGATCGCGTGAGCGTAGTGCGATCGTGGTCTAGTGGGACTAGGGCTTAAACAATTGGGAACAAATGAAATAAATCTTTGATCCGTTCTCAAGTTTTCATCTGGATACCACCATGGGACGGACGGTCAGAAAGATGGAAGTACGGACGGATACCCAACCATGTAATGCTTCTCTACTGCGTGTAGTGGAGTATAATAAAGTAGACAAACTTGTGACAGATGGCCGGAAAAACAGTATGGCTGACCATGGTTGGTGGGACAAACAGTCAGCAGTTTATGTTTAATAACAGACATGTGATTTGGGCATTTTATTTCATCAGATCGGTCATGACACCAGCCGATTGTTCTTCCCGATCTAGTCCTACTGGTGGGAAGAAAGTAGTTTTCCGACACAATTCTCTGGCATACAGTCATTGGGGAAAGGGGAAAATAGGCTGAAACAGAGAACCAGTAACTGCGCGCCGTTTTGCCGATCTGTCAGATAACCGTTATGGCGACAAAGGACCACAAAGGAAAACATGGCGCCAAAAATGGCAAGGTCGTTTTTAGCGTGGGTGAAGTCGGAGGTCGTTTTTTCCAAATTTTACAGGTCGCAGGTCGTTTTTAGAAGGCCCACAGGTCGGAAGTCGCCTCTAAAAAGCCCGGAGGTCGCAGGTCGTTTTTGACCCTGCGGGAGCCTCATACATTCCTACTATGTTTTTTCGTCATTATCTAATGTACTTTGTGTTTATATTCATATTGGGAGAGGACGTCTCTAATGTTGTTATAACTTGTGTCCATCCCTTTTGCTACTTTGGCAAATAAAATATGTTTAAACTAACGTTAATGTCGCTGTAACTAAGGCCAAAGTGAGTTCGAGTCATGTTTGCAGGTAAGTGATTTAAGGATGCTTGCATTAAGTCATTGCCCCGATTTTTGAAGCAAGTGCTATATAAATTATATAGCTGACGGAAACGGTATTAATTTAATATGTCCGTCCTTTCGTTCGTTCGTTCGTCCGTTTTATTTTACTTTTTGCTTCAGTTACTGCTTTTGGACTGTTCGTAGATTTTTGTGAAACTATCACACGATCTTAATCATAAGATATACCTTTGCATCACCTATTTCTTTTCTTTATCAAAGTTAAAAGAAGATGAGTAAGAATTGTGCCACTTAGAAAATTCAGAATTAATGCAAATCACTCGCATTCGTTATTTTTTATATAGGTTTGCTCATTGTTTTAGGCTGTATGGTGACCCGAAATTATTCACACCTGTGTCCTTTAGGATTAAGTCTCAGGCAAAGACTAAATTTGACCCTTAAAATATGATTGATAACCTGTCCCAACATTAAGCATTGCTAAAACCTTTGCCAATGGTAGCCTCATAGATAATTAAGATTTTCTAAAGATCTATAGATAACAGGTCACAATATCATTATAAGGTAAGGATCTTGATAAAGTCATAATAAATACTAACAAAAGAGGGGCGAAAGATACCAGAGGGACAGTCAAACTCATAAATTTAAAATAAACTGACAACGTCATGGCTAAAAAAATAAAAAAACCACAAACAGACAAATAATTGTACAAAAAACACAACATAGAAAACTAAAGACTAAGCAACACGAACCCCACCATAAGAAAATTTACTTGAGCAAATTGGTAATTTATAGCTAAAGCAATGACACAATTTAAGATTTGCTCAGCACCCCATCCCCAGTGGCAATTGTTTCATGCTTAAAATCATTTAAGTATGTTGTGTAGGCAGAAAATTTAAATAGCCAAATTAAATGAGAATGCGTTGGATATATATGGGCAGAAATTTCGCTTTTAACAGACCACCTACGACTTCTTTAAAACAATAGAGTTATTGATCCTATTTTAACTGGACGTGGCTGCGTATTCAAGCATCACGCACATAGTCAATGATACCATCTTTAATGGACGTGGCTGCGTATTCAAGCATCACGCACATAGTCAATGATACCATCTTTAATGGACGTGGCTGCGTATTTATTTATCCACCATGCAATTCTTTCTCTACCCAGTATTATTTGTTGTAAAAACAACATATAGCTTAGAATTATGAAACCCTTCGGTGCTAAAAAGAATATGAAGATACTAAAGAGACATACAAACTCATAAGTCAAACACAAATTGCCAAATCCGTGGCAGACAATTGACGAAAAGACAGACACAAGTACAAAATACAACATAAAAAAAATAAAAAAATAAAAAATAAATAACACGACCTCCTCCTCCTCCATCCATTAGTCTCATTCGAAGATGATTCCACATATGTATGTGCCTAAGGGTATCCACGTGCAAGTATCTGTGTATAAAGGCGTTTACTTACTTTTGATGAAATGCCTGTTCGATATTCTTTTCGATTCCTGTAACAATGCTGATATGAGCTAAACGGGCATGGCATGTGCCCTTGGCGCTGGTGCTTATTTATCATTCAATTGTTACAGCCTTATAAGTACCCAGTATTCGAAATAACTCCTACAGAGGTCGACCGTAGAATTTAAATGCAATCAACTGTAACATTTAAATTACGACCTGTGGATAGTAAACTTATGACTATTGATAGTAAATAGCAAATACAAGTTATTTTAGCACATCTTTGTTCTTTTAAAACAGAAAAAAAAAAAACGCAAAAATAATTGAATTTACTCGAAATTCATACACACAAGACTAAAACAGATTTTTTAAAAAGAGGGAGGACTAAAAAAATTGTCCTGATCCGAAGTGCTTATGATAAAACTATGTGTTATGATTGACAGTGAGACACCCCTCGACCAGAGGTCAAATTAAGTTGATGAAACAATTACTATATACCCTTTTGAAAAGATATTTACTTCAGCCACTTATTATATGTTTGTGTTATGGTTGAGGGGAAAGGCAGGACATTTGATATCTTTTTTTCTGTCAGAATAACATTGACGGTTCCAATTTTCTGTACCCGATGCGCGTACGAAATAAATGTCTAGAGCTTCATTGATGTTCAAGTCCGAAATATTTGAAAATCAAAAGCTTATTTAAATTAAAAGATGGAGAGCTACAATCCAAGAAAGGTATAAAAAGTATAGCCAAAGCCAGGCAAGAATGAGAGCTTTGCATGAGGGAGAAATATTCATTAATTAAAAAAATATATCTTACATTTTGTAACAGCAAAATTTGATGACAAATACAATCAGTACTTCTTGCAAGTACCAAAGTACTGACTACTACATAGGCTGGTGATACCCTCAGGGGCTAACAGTCGACCAGCAGAGGCATCAACCCAGTGATACCATCGGCATCGGGGACTAACAGTCGACCAGCAGAGGCATCGACCCAGTGGTAGTCATACTGGTGATACTCTCGGGACTAGCAGTCAACCAGCAGAGACATCGATCCAATGATACCCTCGGGAACTAACAGTCAACCAGCAGAGGCATCGACCCAATGATACCCTCGGGACTAACAGTCCACCAGCAAAGGCATCGACCCAGTGGTGATACCCTTGGGGACTAACAGTCAACCAGTAAATGTATCGACCCAGTGATACCCTCGGGGACTAACAGTCGACCAGCAGAGGCATACTGGTAATACTCTTGGGGACTAGCAGTCAACCAGAAACAGAGACATCGACCCAGTGATACCCTCGGGGACTAACAGTCACCCAGCAGAGGCATCGACCCAATGATACCCTCGGGGACTAACAGTCGACCAGCAGAGGCATCGACCAAGTGGTAGTCATAACATTCACGATACCAGTTTTTCTGCACCAGATCACTTCATTTATTTGATAAAATTTCTATCTAAAAGAGGGATGAAAGATACCAGAGGGATAGTCAAACTCATAGATTAAAAATAGACTAACAACGCCATGGCTAAAACAAAAAGACAAACAGACAATAAAAGTAGAGGTGAACTCTGGAAGGGTAAGCAGATCCTGCTCCACATATGGCATCCGTCGTGTTGCTTATGTTATTACAAATCCCATTAATAGTCTTATTCGGTAGGTCACATTCGTGAAAAGGAAAAGGTGTGACATAAAGAACATATCCGATATCATCTGTGAAACGGTTATTCCATAACGGTCAACCAACTCGTGATGGCGTTTGTAAAATTTACGAAGGGATGATTTCAACTTCACAATTTGGAACTCTTGGTCAATAGCTTCCTTGTGAGCAGCAATCCTCTATCAAGTCGTATCAATTGTAAGTAAGTAAGTAAGTAAGTAAGTAAGTAAGTAAGTAAGTAAGTAAGTAAGTAAGTAAGTAAGTAAGTAAGTAAGTAAGTAAGTAAGTAAGTAAGTAAGTAAGTAAGTAAGTAAGTAAGTAAGTAAGTAAGTAAGTAAGTAAGTAAGTAAGTAAGTAAGTAAGTAAGTAAGTAAGTAAGTAAGTAAGTAAGTAAGTAAGTAAGTAAGTAAGTAAGTAAGTAAGTAAGTAAGTAAGTAAGTAAGTAAGTAGTGTGAGTGCCAATGAGACAACTCTCCATCCAAATAACAATTTAAAAAAAGTAAATAATTATAGGTCAATGTACGGCCTTCAACACGGAGCCTTGACTCATACCGAACAACAAGCTATAAAGGGACCCAAAAATACTAGTGTAAAACCATTCAAACGGGAAAACCAACGGTCTAATCTATATAAAAAAACGAGAAACGAGAAACACGTATAAATTACATAAACAAACGACAACTACTGTACATCAGATTCCTGACCAAGGACAGGTGATGACTTTATTTAAAGAAGCTTTATTTTCGGTCGGTCGTACAAAAGCTAAACTATTATTTGCAGATGACCTTAGATTTCTACTATGTAGGTTAACAATTGGACAACAGAGTAATCAGGTGCTTTATCGTTTAGAATTTTAGAATAAGTTTATGATATGAAATTCTAGATTTGAAATTCAACCATTTTAGCTCTTGAAATAAATTTATACTAGGTGTTAGTATTGGTGCATCAAGTATAATCCTTGCAGCTCTTTGGTATTCATCCTCATAGCAATTTCCCCATATTGAGCAACAAAAATCAAATATGGGCAGAATACAAGCATTATAAAACAGCTTTCTACTACTTATATCCAAAAATGTCTTAATTCTAGATAGCAATGCGATACGAGAACTTAAGTTTTTACATACATAGTCAATTTGAAATTTCCAGTCCAAATATTTGTCAATATATACACCCAAAAGTTTCTGTATTTCAACGGGTGTGATTGGGCTATCTTGTAGTCTTATGTAGACGAAACGCGCGTCTGGCGTACTAAATTATAATCCTGGTACCTTTGATAACTATTGTATACATATTTATTAACCAACTAAGTACATTATTGCCAAAAATGACTATTTATTAAAAATTACATATTTTCTGTAATGGCCCTGTTTTTCTGTAATGGCCCTGTTTTTTTCTGTAATGGCCTTGTTTTTCTGTAAGGCCCTGTTTTTTCTGTAATGGCCCTGTTTTTCTGTAATGACCCTGTATTAATGCCCAGTTTGTCAGTATTAATCCCAGTTACGATTTTTAGTAAAGTTAATAAAATTAAGATGTAAAGAGTATAATACCTTTTTGTATTTTGTTTAATTTAGTAACCAGCAAATTAACAAACATTAAAGAGTCATAAAGAACCATTTAAAGGGATCACTGTTCATCCTGTTTTTCAACACATAACTTCTTTCAACTTTATTTGGATATTTGGTATATTAAAAGCTTTATCATGGTGAAGTACAAATTATTTTTTTCAAACTAAACTGTCATTAAAAGAGTAAGAGAGTACATCAAGTTGGTAGCAACACATATACTTTTGTTCAGTTGGTTAATAAATGTATTAAGAAATGGGTGTTTTTATAATGGCCCTGTTATATGTCCTTGGTCAGCAATAATGGCCTCGGATGTCTGTAATGGCCCTCGGCGTTGCCTCGGGCCATTACAGACTTCCTCGACCATTATTACAGACCTTGGACATATAACAGGGCCATTATAAAAACACCCATTCATTAATACTATAATTCATATCATTTCCTAGCAAAGTCCGTTTCTTATTTGTTTCAATAACATAGAAGTAGTTTTTATGGGATTTATAACCATCCTATTGTTCAGGCACCAATTATTTATGGTGTTGGCATCGTAATTTAGTTTTCTTTCTATCTCTTCCTTATTTGTTCCATATGTATGAAGTGTTGAAATTGTTAGGCGCTTCTCTCGGAGTTGGTGGTATGCGCTTCTATCGGAGTTGATGGTATACATCGGTGATCTCGTAGTAATGGGCTCGTCTAGAGTGCGTGAAGTTTTGGTTGGTACCCGCCCGACCAAGTCAAATCAAAGATTTTGGAATTGTAAAATGCCACCTCATCTCTACTAATCACGCGACATTTAACGAGTATGTATAACATACTATATT
>CM034362.1:95116906-95222535 GCA_019925275.1 Mytilus edulis
CCAAATGGATATAGTGGAAAACAATGTGAAAGTGTGATTGATTAATATATAGGTTAACTTTCGGGTTTTTAGATTAAAGATTGAACGTAAATACCCTTTTTCTAAAGAAATTAATTCATGTAACTATCATGACTACTTTAACCAATGAATTTTGTTTTCATTAATAATAGGTAAAAGACAGCTATTTAAAATAGAATCGTCATATTCGCGTCTTCATATAAGAATCGTCGAAAGGAGTAACTGCCGATACGTAAATATTGAGATATTAATACTGAAAGACCTTTAAAATAACTCAATCAAACACGAAAAGAACGTGAAAATATATAGAGATATTCAAATATACTTCTTACATTCACGTCGGTTTTTTTTTTGTTACTGCAAACTTGGTTATGTCGGTACTGAATTTCTCCCGGTTGTGTCGTGATCACGAATAATAATGTAGGAAGCTGGTTCAAATCACCCATTTTAATATTGAAGTCAATATTGACGGTTGTAACAATTCTTATGTCAATGAATTGATACAATGATTATACTCAAACAATTGTCTTTTATTTTCATAGTCACACCTTGCAACAGTTCGCCTTGTTCGAATTGGGGAGAATGTACACCAGCTGGTAGTAGTTTTGTTTGTACCTGTCCTTCTGGATACAGTGGAAAACAATGCCAAAGTGGGTTACTTTATAGCCTGCATTTATTTAGTACAGACAATGCAATTACCAATAGGAACTTCTTTTTCGGCTAAACTGTACCACTTTTACTAGGAGTTTTGACAGAATGATATCCTAGAAATCAATGAAATAGTTTGACCGAATGAATTTTGTTTTCGTTAAATAAGTATAAGACTGCTATCTGAAATATCATAGTATCATTCTTGTCTGCATACAACAATCGTCGGAAGGAGTTTCTTCCTGTATGTAAATATTGATATATTCATATCAATTTCATTTACAACATTTTTAAAATAATTCATTCAAACATAAAAAGAACTTGAAAATAGATAGGGACATTAAAATTTACTTCTTACATTCACGTGTTTTTTTTTTTTGTTATTGCAAACTTGGTCATGTCGGTATTGATTTTTTCATGATCATGAAAAATATTAAGAAGCTGGCTTAAATCAATTAATTGAATCTTGAGGTCACGGTTGTAATTATTCTTATGTCAATATACTGTAGGATAATGAGGCAATGATTGTACTCAAACATTTGTCTTTTATTTTCGTAGTCACACCATGCAACAGTTCGCCATGTTCGAATGAGGGTGAATGTACTCCTACCGGAAGTAGTTTTGCTTGTACCTGTCCAACTGGATATAGTGGAAAACAATGTGAAGGTGGGTTACTTTGTCGGCTAAAACTGTACCACTTTTACTAGGAGTTTTGACAGAATGATATCCTAGAAATAAATAAAATAGTTTGACCAAATGAATTTTGTTTTCATTGAATAAGTATAAGACTGCTATCTGAATTATCATAGTATCATTCTTGTCTGCATACAGCAATCGTCGGAAGGAGTTTCTTCCGTTATGTAAATATTGATATATTCATATCAATTTCATTTACAACATTTTTAAAATAATTCATTCAAACATAAAAAGAACGTGAAAATAGATAGGGACATTAAAATTTACTTCTTACATTCACGTGTTTTTTTTTTGTTATTGCAAACTTGGTCATGTCGGTATTGATTTTTTCATGATAATGAAAAATATTAAGAAGCTGGCTTAAATCAATTAATTGAATCTTGAGGTCACGGTTGTAATTATTCCTATGTCAATATACTGTAGGATAATGAGGCAATGATTGTACTCAAACATTTGTCTTTTATTTTCGTAGTCACACCATGCAACAGTTCGCCATGTTCGAATGGGGGTGAATGTACTCCTACCGGAAGTAGTTTTGCTTGTACCTGTCCAACTGGATATAGTGGAAAACAATGTGAAGGTGGGTTACTTTGTCGGCTAAAACTGTACCACTTTTACTAGGAGTTTTGACAGAATGATATCCTAGAAATAAATAAAATAGTTTGACCAAATGAATTTTGTTTTCATTGAATAAGTATAAGACTGCTATCTAAAATATTATAGTCTCATTCTTGTCTGCATACAAAATCGTCGGAAGAAATTACTTGAGATATATTGAGATATTAATATAATTTAGTAAGTTTAATTTACAACACTTTTAAAGGGAAAATTCACGATTTTTACTTATGGTTTGAATACGTTCATAATGACATAATATATATTTTCTCAAAGTTTTATCGCTATATGTGCAGTAATAAAGGAGAAATTCGATAATAAATGAAAAACTATTAACTACTTCCTGTAAGTCGCGACGTTTTCTCCTGTTTTTTGCATGCTTGGATTTAAAATACAATCATTAAAAGTCTTGGTTTTTAATCATATTTTAACATTATCGTAAGCTCGCCGATGACTTATGCTTTATCATTTTTGATCTAATAACCATCCTATAATAAGAAGATAAAACGCACAGACGTGCAATTGTACACATTTATGAGATAAATTTTCTAAGTTAAACGTATATATTCGAGTTATTGTTGTAGACAACACAAAAACTTATAAATTCAAATTTAATTAATGCATTTTCGGACTGATTAGGTGAGCAAATTAAAGTACAATTGTAAAGACAATATGTTGGTGTACTCTTATTGACATTTTACTATCTCTGCTATGACTAGATTTATACGATGTGTGAATTCATGTTTCTGTGCCAATATTCGTAGATGGCTTGTTAAAAGGTAAATTGTTATTTGCACTTCGGTATTTAACCACGCCTTCAGGGCACACCTTGCAAGGTTTGACTGTCTATTTGGATAAGTGGACTAAAAAAAATTAAGGAAGCATTTAATACACATATTTAAAATACATCTTCAAGCTGGTAAAAAAATAGAAATAAATCGCCGTGGAATTATTTAATTATATTGGGTGCTATTATTTATTCTGAATTCAAAAAAGTTAATTTACTTAGAAATACACAATTTTCGTTTAAAAACGGGAAACTTATTTCATGTGTCACAATGAAATGATATACACCTCTTGGTTTTGATTTATGTTTCATAAAAAAGGGGAATTTAGAAATTAGAAATACATTTACAAAAGCATTTTGATTGTCTTTATTAGGTAAAACAATGTACGAGAACACTTACATTTAGACTTTTGAAAGCCATACTGAAGCGAAATATAATATGTACGAATAAAGAAAAATACTTTTGTACTTAAGAGGTTTTAAAGAATTAACAGGTAATGTAAGGATCTTCTTGGAATGGAATCGAAAATTACGAAAAGACATTCTTTTCAAATATGAAAAACTTCAACCAAATTTATTCATAATCAAGAACATCCTGATTAAAACTATCTTCGTCTCACAATGTATACTACATAAGTAAATATTTGACCAGAGATGTTTAAAAACAAAAGACAACGAATTTAATGTCATCTTTTCCTATTTTTTAATTATATCATAAGTCTGTTTATCTGGCAAGAATACCCCTAAAGCGGACAAGCCGTTTATTCTTTGAATTTCTGTCATTGAATATCAAGAAAGAAAATAAATCCCGAAATTAATTTAAAACTTTTAAAAATTCTCAATAGTTTCCCTAGAAAATATTAACATCCCTCGGGGATTATTAGTGTACGTCCAGTTGCATATTTATTACATGAATGTCGGAACAATTGTGATGATGACGAATTTCTTCCTTTATTCGAGAACAATCGAAGTGATATATAAATCTGTGATTTTACTATGTTCATAACTTCGATGAACCAAAGCAAGTTGTATATCGACCTGCATTTAAATCAAATTGTTTCTTTTCTTCTTCTTCTTCTTCTTCTTCTTTTGGTATACAAAAGTCTATCGAATTCGTTGATTACATATTGTTGACATACGTGGACTAGTCTATTACCAAAACTTTTACCCCAATTTTCACAAAATGCATGTTTCTTTCTTATGTATACATGTATATATTTTAAATTGCGCTATAGTTCTTCCGTAACTTTCTACCCAGGCGTATAACGAATCGTCGACAAGTGCGTAGATTTTTTTTAAATCAATATTTCTGGTATGTTTCAATCTGTACTTTACTATTGACAACGAGAAATTAACCCTTGGTAAAAATATGTAAATAGATTTTCATTTCTTCAAATCTTTTTTTTTTTGGGGGGGGGGGGGGGGGTATTATTATTTATATTTTTATAGATAATATATTCTTTACACCAAAAATTTTATTTATAAACAAGCGTATGAGTTAAGTAAATAATGACTCATGTATTATATCACTTTCGGACACGCAAGACGGATGCATATTATACATGCATCTGCTAGTTCAAAATGGAAAGTTATAAGTTATCGGCTGTGTAAACTGATTAATAGCTACAGAAGTGACACGATGAATGAACTTGCAAGCCTGACAGGAAATCGCTTGAATACCTGGACGTGTCACCTCACACTCCTCGTAATACTTTTAGGAGTAATACCGTAACCATGCTGGTTATCAGATGAGGGAAGATCCGAATTTATTTGAATAAGATTTATTACTTTTTCAATTAAACGTGAAAAGAACGTGAAATAGATAAGGATATCAAAATTTACTTCTTACATTCCTGCGGGTTTTTTTTGTAACTGCAAACTTGGTTATGCCGGTTTTGATTTTCTCTAGGTTATGTCATCACAAACAATAATGTAGGAAACTCGTTCAAAGCAACCAATTGAATATTGAAGTGAATGTTCCAACAATTCCTATGTCAAAACATTGAAGGATATTGATACAATGATTGTACTCAAACAATTGTGTTTTATTTTCATAGTCACACCATGCAACAGTTCGCCTTGTTCGAATGGGGGTGAATGTACTCCTACCGGAAGTAGATTTGCCTGTACTTGTCCAACTGGATACAGTGGAAATCAATGTCACGGTGGGTTACTTTATATGATGCATTTCTTTTGATATAGATAATGCAATTAGCCAAAGGAACTATTTTTACAGCTTAAAAGAGGGATGAAAGATACCAAAGGGACAGTCAAACTCATAAATATAAAACAAACTGACAATGCCAAGGCTAAAAATGAAAAAAGACAAACAGAAACTGTACTATTTTAAAAGTTTGAAAAATATACTGATATTCTGTGCTATCCTTCCTTAACTTTGAGTTTACCTCAGAATTTAAGGCGGCCACTAATTATGTTAATGTATAATAGTAACATTTCCAAGTTTTGTCTTTACGGGAAGATACATAGAGATCCTATAAGGGAACCAGGACGTTATGAAAACAAACTATCCATGAATATTATATATCTCACTAAAAGAGACATGGTTTGTGACACAGCTGTATTTACAAAGTACACATCTATTTATATTTGTAATATTGCAACAAAAATGACAAAAACAAAGCTATTGTGTCCGATAGCGGTTACTGCAACCCCAAGAGAAAAATGCATTATAATGACGAAAACATTTGTCAAATCGGATATTCATATGGTACTCCACGAAAACACTAATGCTATCATATATTCTGTACTTTTGCGCACGGTTTGTAATTGCCGCGCGATTACTACAATCATTTTGCAAACAAGTAGTTCTATCTAGACTGTTAAGCAGTCAAGGAACCGAGACAATGATTCTCATATATCCTAGGATTTGATTAAATATTTGCATTTCAATAATAATATTTTATTTTTTTCTAGTTACACCATGCCACAGCTCGCCTTGTGTAAATGGGGGAACATGCAAGCCCACTGGTAGTAGTTTTGTTTGTTCCTGTCCAAATGGATATAGTGGAAAACAATGTCAAAGTGAGTAATTAAAATATAGGTTGACTTTCGGGTTTTTAAATTAAAGATGGAACAAAAATACACTTTTTTCTAAATAAATGAATCGTTATGACTACTTTAACCAATGAATTTTGATTTCATTAAAAATAGGTATATGACAACAGAATCGTCTTATTTGCGTCTTCATATAAGAATTGTCGAAGGGAGTTACTGCAGATATGTAAATATTGAGAAATTAAAATATAGAAAAAAATTAAAATATTTCAAACGTGAAACTGCGTGAAATAGATTTGGTTATTAAAATTTACTTCTTACATTCATGAGTTTTTTTACTGCAAATTTGTTAATGTCAGTATTGATTTTCTCCAGGTTATGACGTGATCACGAAATTAATTTAGGAAGCTCGTTCAAAACAACCAATTCAATATTGAAGTCTAGGTCGTAACATTTTTTATGTCAATATATATAGTAGGATATTGATACCATGTTTGTACTGAAACAATTGTTTTCTTTTTTCATAGTCACACCATGCAGCAGTTCTCCTTGTTCGAATGGGGGTGAATGTACTCCTACCGGAAGTAGATTTATTTGTACTTGTCCAACTGGATACAGTGGAAATCAATGTCACGGTGGGTTACTATATATGATGCATTTCTTTTGATATAGATAATGCAATTAGCCAAAGGAACTATTTTTACAGCTTAAAAAGGGATGAAAGATACCAAAGGGACAATCAAACTCATAAATCTAAAACAAACTGACAATGCCAAGGCTAAAAATGAAAAAAGACAAACAGAAACTGTACACTTTTAAAAGTTTGAAAAATATACTGATATTCTGTGCTATCCTTCCTTAACTTTGAGTTTACCTCAGAATTTAAGGCGGCCGCTACTTGTGTTAATGTATAATGGTAACATTTTCAAGTTTTGTCTTTACGGGAAGATACATAGAGATCCTATAAGGGAACTAGGACGTTATGAAAACAAACTATTCATGAATATTATACATCTCACTAAAAGGGACATGGTTTGTGACACAGCTGTACTTACAAAGTACACATCTATTTATATTTGTAATATTGCAACAAAAATGACAAAAACAAAGCTATTGTGTCCGATAACGGTTATTGCAACCCCAAGAGAAAAAAGCATTATAACGACGAAAACATTTGTCAAATCGGATATTCATATGGTACTCAACGAAAACACTAATGCTATCATATGTTCTGTACTTTTGCGCACGGTTTGTAATTGCCGCGCGATTACTACAATCATTTTGTAAACAGGTAGTTCTATCTAGACTGTGTTAAGCAGTCAAGGAACCGAGACAATGATTCTCATATATCCTAGGATTTGATTAAATATTTGCATTTCAATAATAATATTTTATTTTTTTCTAGTTACACCATGCCACAGCTCGCCTTGTGTAAATGGGGGAATATGCAAGCCCACTGGTAGTAGTTTTGTTTGTTCCTGTCCAAATGGATATAGTGGAAAACAATGTCAAAGTGAGATTAATTAAAATATAGGTTGACTTTCGGGTTTTTAAATTAAAGATGGAACAAAAATACACTTTTTTCTAAATAAATGAATCATTATGACTACTTTAAACAATGAATTTTGATTTCATTAAAAATAGGTATATGACAACAGAATCGTCTTATTTGCGTCTTCATATAAGAATTGTCGAAAGGAGTTACTGCAGATATGTAAATATTGAGATATTAAAATAAAGAAAACAATTAAAATATTTCAAACGTGAAACTGCGTGACATAGATTTGGTTATTAAAATTTACTTCTTACATTCATGAGTTTTTTTTACTGCAAATTTGTTAATGTCAGTATTGATTTTCTCCAGGTTATGACGTGATCACGAAATTAATTTAGGAAGCTCGTTCAAAACAACCAATTCAATATTGAAGTCTAGGTCGTAACATTTTTTATGTCAATATATATAGTAGGATATTGATACCATGTTTGTACTGAAACAATTGTTTTCTTTTTTCATAGTCACACCATGCAGCAGTTCTCCTTGTTCGAATGGGGGTGAATGTACTCCTACCGGAAGTAGTTTTGCTTGTACCTGTCCAACTGGATATAGTGGAAAACAATGTGAAGGTGGGTTACTTGTCAGCTAAAACTGTTCTACTTTTACAAGGAGTTTTGACAGAATGATATCCTAGAAATAAAATAAAAGAAGTGACTACTTTCCCAATGAATGTTGTTTTCGTTAAAATAAGTATATGACCGCTATTTCAAATAAAATAGTCTCATTCCTGTCTGCATAATACAATCGTCGGAAGATGTTACTTCCGTCACGTACAAATTAATATATTAATATAAGTTACATTTACAACACTTTTAGAAATGATTCAATCAAACATGAAAAAAAACTGGAAAATAGATAAGGATATGAAAACTTACTTCTTACATTCACGCGTCAATTTTTATTACTGCAAATTTGGAAAAATGTCGGTACGGATTTTCTGATGATCATGAAAAATATTAAGAAGCTGGCTTAAATCAATTAATTGAATATTGAGGTGACGGTTGTAATTATTCTTATGTCAATATATACTGTAGGATATTGATGCAATGATTGTACTCAAACAATTTTCTTTTATTTTCGTAGTCACACCATGCAAAAGTTCGCCTTGTTCGAATGGGGTTGAATGAACTCCTACCGGCAGTAGTTTTGTTTGTTCCGGTCCAACTTGATACAGTGGAAATCAATGTCAAATCGTGTACTTTATATGATGCATTTCTCTTAATATAGATAATGCAATTACTCATTGGAATTCTTTTACAGCTTAAACTGTAACTTTTATAATGAAGTTAAAAAAAATTACGTCCTAATATAGAACGCTCATATGCACTACAGTTTTTTCAATTGTCAAAACATACAACTGTGTGGACAATTCCACATTTATATGCCTCCAACTTCTAAAAGTTTTAACATATACTGAAATTCTGTGCTATCCTTTTTTAACTTTGAGTGTACCTTAGAATTTAAGGCGGCCGCTATTAATGTTAATATATATTAGTATCATTTCCAAGTTTTGTCTTTATGGCAAGATACATAAAGATCATATCTGGGATCTAGGATGTTTTGAAAACAAACTATTAATGAATATTATACATTTCTCTAAAAGAGGCATTGTTTGCAAAACAGCTGTATTAACAAAGTGTACATCTATTTACATCTGTATTATTGCAACAAATATGACAAAAACATATCTATTGTGTCCGTTAGCGGTAATTTTGCCTCTCCAAGATACATTATAATGACGAAAATATTTGTCAAATCGAAAGTACATATTGTTCTCAACGGAAACAATAATGCTAACATATATTATGTACTTTTTGCGCAGGATTTGATTTTAATATTTGCACTCCGATTATATTATATTTTCTAGTAACACCATGTCACAGCTCGCCTTGTGTAAATGGGGGAACATGCAAGCCCACTGGTAGTAGTTTTGTTTGTTTCTGTCCAAATGGATATAATGGAAAACAATGCCAAAGTGTGTTTGATTAAAATATAGATTGACTTTTTTTTTAATTAAAGATGGCACAAAGAATTCTTTTTTTATATATTTTTTAAATAAATGAATAAATGAAAAAAATATTATTACTGTACTCAATGAATTTTGTTTTCATTGAAAATAAGTGTAAGACTGCTAATTAAAAAGACCGTCTCAAATAATAACCATCGGACGACGTTACTCCTTGTACATAACTATTGATACAGGTAACATTTACAAGACTTATAAAATATTTCAATCCAATGTAAAAATAACATATGAAAAGAAGTAAGGATACTTCTGAAATTTTATTTACTTCAAACTTAAACATTTCCGTACTGATTTTATCCAGTTTATGTCAATTTCACGAGAAAATGGAGGACATTTTTCACTTTGGCGAATAGCTGGATCAAATCTACCAATTGCATATTCCAGTCAAGGCACCGACAATTCTTATGTCAATATATTGTATGATATTGATACAATGATTGTACTCTTAAAGTTGTCTTTTATTATCATAGAAACGCCATGCAACAGTTCACCTTGTTCGAATGGGGGTAAATGTACACCAGCCGGAGGTAGTTTTGTTTGTTCCTGTCCAACTGAATACTTTGGAAACCAATGTCAAGATGTTTACTTTAAAGATATCATTTCTATAAATATAGGCAATGCAATTTCCCTAAGAAACTCCTTTTACAGCTAAAACTGTCCTACTTTTTCGATGAAATGGACAACAATGTGTATCCTTGAATGGAAAGCTCATATGCACTTCTTTTATTTCAAAGGTAAAAATCTTTCAACATTTCTATGCCGCGGACTTTAAAGAGTTTAAACTTATTCTATTTATATTCTATATTATTTAATTTTTTCTAGGAACACCATGTCACAGTTCACCTTGCTTAAATAGGGGAACATGCAAGCCAACTGGTAGTAGTTTTGATTGTTCATGTCCAACTGGATACAGGGGAAAGCAATGTCAAAGTGTGTATGATTAAAATTTAGTTTAACTTCAAGGTTTATTGAATTCATGATGGTGCAAAAATACACTTAAAAAAAAAATGAAATATTTTGACTACTTAAACAAATGAATTTGTTTTTGATTGAAATTATGTGTACGACTGCTAAAAAAATCCTCTCATTCGCGTCTGTAAATGTGAATCATAGGATGAAGTTACATCCGGTACGTAAATGCACGAATACGAATACGCTGTTCCTTGTTCAAGCCTCTGGAAAACTCAAATCAAACGTAGAAAGAGATCGGAAAATTCAAACCGCCATACCAAACGACAAACAGAAAAATAAAAATAAAATATAAACTAATTCAAACATTAAATGTAATACGACCCATAATCCATCCAAAAATATAACGGCAATTTGTATTACAGGAAAACAACAAATATTTGAACAACAAACACTAGTTGTATCGACATACGTTATGTTTACATGCTAGGGAAGTTTACGTTAACGTACAGTTTAACAGAATACAAACCTATTAAAATAGACATTTCTACATTGGAACATGACTAGGAATTTCCATGAGATAACCGCGAAATTATTGTTAGATGTGTAAAGATTGGCCAAAAAGTGCAGGCAGCAACATTTCAAATCTCGATATATTTTATGATTTTGATATAATTATTGCACTCTGATTCTGTTTTTCTAATATTTGAGTCACACCATGCCATGCTTTACCTTGTTTGAATGGGGGAAGGTGTACACCAACTAGAAATAGTTTTGTTTGTTTCTGTCCAACTGGATACTCTGGAAACCGATGTCAAAGTTTGTTTTGTTAGAACATATGACTAATATATTAATCGACAAAAGAGTTGAGTTTATACACAATGGAACAAAACATACACAATAGTTAAAAATAAATAAATATATAGTTTTACTTTGAGGGCGTTTAAAAACATGCTATGAAGGTGAAACACTTTATTTATGAAATTTGCCGCAAACCTTATTCTGTTTCAAAAGAGCAAAAATCCTAAAATACACAATCAAATTTATTTGCTTGTAATTTCTAATTCTCAAAACACACGTAAAATAAATTGAAAGGCTCTAGTGACAATAATAAAAAAATCGATGGCCATAACTAATAAAAACAAAATCGCTGAACGTAAAGACATGACCACAAAGTAATTTACTAACATAGAGTATAACAAAATTTTTAAGTTAAATAGCTTTGTGATGTCTGTCTGGTATTTTTTCTAAATACGGTTACATTAATGAAGATTAAACCATTCTTGGTTAGATTTTGTATTCATATCATATTATCTTACTTTTGTATAGTGTGCTCTCATTGTTAAAAAAGAACTTTCCTTCTCTTATTCCGTCGACAATCTTTTTGTTTTTCTTTCTTAATTCTTAATTAATTGATTTTTACAGTTCGACCTACATGTCCCTCTGGCTGGAAGATGAATGAAAATAGTTGTTATTATTTCAGCAGTGACAGCAAAAATTGGGATTATGCCAAGGTTCGCAATATTTTTATTTATAAGTATTTACAATTAAAAGTTTGAAGCAATAATTCAAACCACAAAACATTCAATAGGAAGTAACAGTAAAAAAAGTTATGAAATATTTGAAATAAAACCAACAGATATAGTCTACAGACAAATAGATAATCTTAAAACATTAAATCGCTAGTGATATTTCCAAATATTCCAAATTGTCTTACAATTTTTCTTTGATAAGGGTAAACTATTAAATAATCATAATAAAGAACAACTATCATTAAAATTGAAGTTGGACAAGTTTTTTAGACATGGATTTATTGGGCAAGTAAAAAGTATGTATCAACCAGTCAACAAATTAGTGTTTATTGACACTACCTCATTTATTTCAAAGATAAAAGTATGGAAGGACAACCACTATATGATTTTTCAAAACGACTATCTGGCTACCAGACAAAAATCGAGATAAATTCAGCCATTATAAAAACAAAACAGTTTTTCTCCAGGGTGGAGATTATGTTTGTGTTCTTTCAAGTCAAGTCACTCAATGAACAACTCACGAAATACATTGAATTTTATATCAACTACAGGCGTGAATGCCAATAATGATTGTTTAGTAATTGATACTCTCAATTTATCAAATTGCTTAATAGATAAATCTTGATAAATTAATACTGTAAATTTAGAAACGTCCATAATTAAAAGTAGGTTTGTAACGAATTATTAAGATACTTATAAATCAAACAACACAAACCTTTTGATATGTAATACCTCGAGATAGTCAAACTATTATTTTTAAAAGCAAATAGTCTTACTAACGTAACAATACCTTCTTGTAAAGTTAACCTGAAACATAATAAGGAAATGCTTATTGTTATTGTCCACAAACATAGTGTGGTATAACAAAATATATGTAACCGGTCAATACCGCTTTAAATGCATACAATATTAGAAAAAAATAAACTTGAACTTTGAGGTGTTATACGATAAATATATGCAGTATTCTAGCCAGGATTTGAAAAGGGCAGGGCGAGTCAGAAAAAGGGCAAATTAATGGGTAAATGTTATTGAAGCTAGCAATTATATAAGCCTCATAATTTATAAGCTTATAACTCAGGCACTCTGGTATAATCAAACTTCAGTAAATATTGTGATATGAAATTCAGTGCTTTTGGCACAGTCTTTTCTGTTTCATTAAAAAAAAATATTTACATACACATTCTCCTTCTTTACTGTGTGTTATGTGTGAATCTAGTCAATGGGACTCTACAGCTATATCAGTATTTCTTTGAAGCACTAAATAAATCAATTAATGGAATTGAGGATGTTAAACATGGTTTTCAAACAATTTATTATTCAGATGTTTAAAGATAGAAATAGATGTAAAGAATATTTTGATATGCATTTTCATTCAATTTGTTATAAACAGTTTTTTTAAATAGTTATCAAAGTTACCAGGATAATAATTTTGTATGTCAGACACGTGTTGAATAGAACTGAAGTTTAAAAGAAGAATATTGTTGAAGGTGGTAAATAAGGGGATGTAACTATTTTGTTTTTGTCAAACGCATTAGTTTTTTTAAATACACAAATTATTTATGAACTAAGGCTAAGGTAAATAATGTTAATGAACACTGTGTTTGACACCAAAGTTGTCAAGTGAAGTCACGCACTTGATGGGTTACTTAATTGGTCAGTTTACACAGCTAGCTGAACTTTCTGCTCATGAAAGCATGAAAGAATTACTAATTTACCGGTATTTCAAATGCAGAAATGCCGGACTTTTCGCCTTCAAAACGGCAGGGCGCCCATATTCTGTTTAATAGACTTTTAATTTTCGATTTTGGTAACACCTCTCTCTCTCAATCAATCAAATGATGACTTTTGAATAGCGGTATATTAGTGTTGTTTCTATATTGGTAATGTCCAATTCAATAGCATTACAAAGTTGTCTTTTGTCCTTTATCCTCTGATGGATATCGTGCAGTTTGATGTTGAATCCTTCAAACTTAACACAGTTTTTAAACATAACGTAGAAGTGTTCATATTTGTTTGAAATCATACAAATTTGTATTTTCAGATTTATTGTACTTACAGTAGCAGTATTCTAGCAGAAGTAACATCAAGAAGTGAGATGATATTTCTTAGGACAAATGCAAAAAAGTATGGTAAAAGTAAGTACATGCCATTGGAAAATTAAATTTTTCAAATACTACAAATTCATAAATTATTGCGTTCATTTACTTTTGCGAATTTGGCATTTAACTCCTAAATGCGATTTTAATTTTATTTAATGTATATTCTGATAAAATATTTCAAAATGCAAGAATAAATTATTGCATATTTTGCATTTTTCGCATTCATAAAAACCTCGCATTAATTTCTGAATTTACAGTATTTAAATATTCAGTAAGGAGTCGTAAGGAACGTTCTTGTCGTGTGAAGGTTAATTTGCACATGTTTTAAAACTTCTTGAATAATAATATGTTTATGAAAAGTGCATCCTAGAATTCCACGTATGATAAACGTTACTATATATGTACAAACGAGTGCCCAACAAGAGCTTCGAGAAACCTTTGACAAACGCAAAATGAAAAGTTTCAAACGTAATTTAACTTTCTTAAATTAAATGTTTTACAGCATTTTGGCTCGGTGGATCAGATCTAGTAACAGAAGGTGTGTGGCTATGGACAACTAGTGGACAGAGGTTTACAGTAACGGATTGGCATATACGTACTAGACACGAACCAAATAATTTGGCAGGAAATGAACATTGTCTCAACATTTTTAACAGACAGGACTACGAATGGAATGATGAAACATGTTCAGAAAATTTTAGGTACATATGCGAAAAACCGTAAGTATATTTTAACGGTTATATTTTTTAATTAACATTGGTTTTATTTTACTGAATCGATGTAGAAATAAATTTGAAAATCCAGAAAATACTAAAATTATATTAAATCTACATTTTTTTCTAAAGACAGCTTAAATACAAGATATTATACTTAATGTGAACAATAAACATTTACAAACTACTTGCAATGAAATCTTCAAAACTGTGTATCACGTGGGCTTCAATTTTTATCTCTGTATAGATTTGATTTAGTTGAAACTGATCTTCGGAAATGTAATGTGATCCTTGTACTATGCTATTCACAGACTTGTACATACAAACGTTCTGATGATTAAGATTTGTACAGAAATAAACTTGTTGTAATAAACTATTGTTCTGTTTTGGCTGCTTTGTGATTTACATGTGAATTGGGCAAAATACTAGTAGTCATTATTTCCGAAAGCCCATGTTAAGTATTGTTTTTTCTGTATTCATGGTATATAAAGCTATAAATAAGCCAATGCATATTCCTGTTTGGTATCGTTTACAAAAAGAGACTGCGAAAAATATTTCAATTATTTGATTGGACATACATTTCATAATTGCTACATGTCTTTTACAGTGTTACTTTAATTTCAGATTGACTTGAGTTTAACAGAGCAAGAACAGACAATAGGAAGGGGTACCTGTTATTGTAAATATTAGACAGGGAGTGATACTTGTGACTCTAAATACAAGACCGGAATTGATTCTTTTTAATGTTAATATAAGATGGGAAGTGATACTTTTTATTGTAAATATTAAATATAAGGGTTACTTATCACTATTAATATCAGCTTTCTGTAAACGGATACCATATATTTGGATTTGTTGGCGTCAGAACATGTATATTTATTGAAGATAAAGGATTAAAAGCAGTTTTTATATTCAAATTACAAAACAACAGTGTTTAATCAGCAATAGTTTAGCATATTTATGAGATGTGTGAACAAAATTGGACAATCAATTAAAAAGTTGTCAATGTTGTCAAATTATATCAGTTATTATTTGCAGATTTGGCTATGTTCAGAATTGTAGTAAATATATGGAAGATATGATAACATGAAATGTTTTTCCTAAGAATTAGCATAATTATATTGTTGTACCGGTACGCAATTTTGGAGCTTCCGTTTTTAGTGTACTTTTTATTATCGTGTGTTCAATTTGGCACTTACATCGGAGGCACACAATGAATAAAAAAAAATACAACCAATTTAATCCAATAAACGGTAATAGCAGGTAAACCTGTGCGAATATTTTGATATCAATCTGGTTTGAGTTATTATTTCTCAAACTTACGTTTTCTTTGAAGTGTTGTTTTTTATTTCATTGTTTTCCATCATCTTTCTTTTCCGCCTTGTGTTGGCATTTTATTTACTATTCTACTATTCTTGTGTTTTGAATGTTCATTTTTAGATTCCCGCACTTTGTTTATAGCATTATTCATAATTGGTTTAAGTTCAGTTTAGGGGTGTTTGGTATTTTGTTTAAAAAATATCTTTTCATAAGACTGTTGTAAAGTGTATAAATAGTTTTACTTAAAATTCACAGATGAAAAAAGCTTTGATTCTATTCTGAATTTTCTTACATTTTATATTGGCAACTCATTCACTACTAAGAATTTCAAATACTTTTAGTGTGTATAAATTGTACGAAGAAAATTGAAAAAAGAAACATATACGGTTAAACTATTCAATATTACGAATCCCGCCAAGGAAATGCAAAGAAAAACATATAAAATGTGCACACCAAAAATATGCATGTTTATATTATATTTATTGCAATAATGGATATAACCAGAGAATTTTGAATAAAAAAGGAACATACTGCTTTCACCTGTATTACCTCTGTGATGTGTATCATGTTCTTAATAAGAAATAAAAACCTTGTTATTTAACTGTTTCGTATTATTTTTTGAAGTCAACTCGAGTCTGCAACAAGAGCTAGATTCACGTACAACAATAAAAAATATTCATAGACTGTTTTTAACTAAACGTTACGTGTGTTTTGATTTGAATATCATAGTCGAGACCAGGAAAGTTTAAAAAAAGGTGTACAAGGCATCTGCGACAACTTACTCTATGAAACCAAACATGTCTTTGTAATCAATCGGATACAATTATATGGTAAATATTCACACAACAGAAATACATTGGAGTTGTACAGGGATGATATTGTTCTCAAAGGCAAATTTCACAAGATATTGTATTAACACTGAAGAGAAAGATTATAATTGGACATTCAAATTTTAAATTGAACATAAACTGACAATTAGCTGGTAAAATCAAAAATGTCCCATTAGATAAATAGCAGTATCCAAATCACAACGAAGACAACATAATACTGATCATCGATACACCCACCAAAAGTAAAGGAAAAACTGAGAATGAAATCAAAAATGATCAAATTGATAAACAGTATACAAGAAACAATATAATACCAACTACTGAGCAACACTTAACCAACCTAAAAATGAATAAAAAGGATATTTTATCAGACATGATGATGTATAGATTTAGATATTTCAGTATTGCATCAGAAACTCAACACAAAAAGTAACGACAAAAGGGATGAATATTTTTTTCTTTTGTTCAATTCCGGACGGTGATGTTTATCTTTGTCACTACCATCAGCTTCCACGCTTGCTGTTGAGTAACGTCAGGAAAGAAATGGCTGACATACTGGTGTAAGTATTGTAGTCTTACTGTATCAAAAGGGTTTTTGTTGTTTTTTGCGTCACCATTATATGAATAAAATCTCCTCAAACATTCACATGTAAAAAGTTCAGGGTATAAGAGTTAAACATATGTTTTGCGAAATTACCAGGGACAGAAGATGAATTAAACTCTGTAAGTAAATCAGTTGCTGCAATCTTATGTGAAGCTGGAATTGATTGAAACTCCGCATCAATGACTTCAAACATAGATGATGATGGTATAATTCTTGGAGTTGGAACCCTTGTAGAAGTAGCAATGTTTGGTTGTGGCGTTGTTGGTACAGCAGCAGAAGGTGTGTTGAAATAAAGTTGTCTTGCAGTGGCGGGTTGAAATCTAGTTGGTGTATCTGATACTGTAGGTGCCCATGGTCTATGAGGTGCGAATGTTGTTGGCCTATTTGTCAAGTCTTGAACTAATGTGATGAGACGCTCATTCTGTTTTATTAGCTGGCTCATTGCAAGTTCTTGAGATAACGACCTGTTATTCGGAACTTGTACTTGTGTCTTAAGCTCGGTTATCATGGCAAGCATCTGGTTATTTAAAAATGCTTGTCAACACAAATTATCCTTTATTTCTTCGATTTTTAACTGATTTTAGAAAAAGAACAAAACGCAGACTTGCTAAAAAAACCCTTAAAACTAAAGATGACCTTCAGACAGCTCTACAAGAGTTTTGGACCAGAGATCTTACTATTGAGTACTGCAACCGCTTTAGTGACCATTTATATAAAGTTGTCCCAGTAGTAATATCATAAGAAGGACGTGCAATAGCCGATGTACCTCGCAAAATATTTCTGCATTCTATTGTAACGTGTAAACCCGAGCAATCAAATGGTCTAATACTTAAATAGACAAATCACAGCTTCCAAAGTATATCCCGAAATATCAATCAGAATCGTTATTTGCAAGTCACTGCAATATTAAACAATGATAACTAAAACACCTATGTATAGAACTATGACACAAGAAACACTTGCAAACGCACTATAAAATGGTTGATTTATACCACAGCCAGGAGAGTTCAGTTAACAAACATACTTTTCAAATGTATCTTTGTACAACACAATGAAAGAAATATAAGTCAAATGGCACTGTCAATCTGTACAGCGCAATGAAACAAAACAAGTCAATGGCACTATCAATTTGCACTATTTTCAAATTGATCACTAGGTAGCAAAATGAAAGTTATCCTATAATCACTTTAATATAACAATAACAGAATATTCCAATATGGCAAAATGAATTATTTACACTAGACACTAATCGAATCAACTAACCCAACTATACTAAATAAAGTATCAAATTGAGCACGATATATTTCCACAGTCAAACAGCTTGTCAAATGGCTAGTCAAATAGCTTGTCAAATAGCTAGTCAAATAGCTTGTCAAATAGATAGTCAAATAGCTATCACTTATTTATTCCTTGAATATATTATTAGAATTCCGAATATTAGAACTATAATTAATAATCCACACTTCACTTGGAATTCACTACTTTAATCCAAAGAACAAATTATACTCACTATTCACACTATATGAGAATTAATTATAACCGCTCAGAATGGCATATACATCGACACTGAACTGATTTCCGTGCGGTCTTATATACTACCTAAATGGACGAGTCCAAGTCCCAATTTAAGGGTTGTCAAGAAGGTTTGCTTATCACATGACTTAACAAGTCTATTATCAATAAAAGGGGTGTTTCAGTACTTAACAAAGTGTGCTCCTTATTTAGGAGGAAATAAATGTAACAAATGAACAGATTGACATGCTTTAACTCTTTTCACTCCCCGGAACTATCGTGTACAATAACAAAACAGGTATTTTCGTGACATTACCCACGCCTCTAAAACCATGCGTCCTCGCATGACTCCTTAAATACATCTGACATGCTGAGAAATCATCTATTTCCATTGCACATATATACAACAAGACAAAGCCTTTTTTCTACGCTCCCGAAACTGAACCCTGTATAGTTCCGTTTGACTTGGTGGGGCAAACCTTTCTTCTAATGCAACCACAAGACTATCATAATAACTTCGAACTTCTGTTGATATATCACCTAATATTCCTTGTGCCTGACCACGTAATGACACTGCTAAGTACAAACTCATTTGTTCATGTGACCAATCATTGACTTTTGAAACCATATCAAAATGCGATTTATAATCGATCCAAGAATCACCCCCATTATATGTAGCGGGTTTAATTTTAACACCTTGGTTAGGATTTTTCTTTTCAATAGAACTGTCCCTTGTAGACTTTTGATTCTCCTCTACTAGAATACCCAAATTCGAATTTTAGAATTACTAAGTGGCATATTTGTACTCGGGGGCTGACTGATATGACCTTGCTTGTCATCAGAGTTTCTATCTAAACTATTACTATAAGGGAGAGTTTCTGAATTTGTTGAAATACCATTTTCTGATGTGACCTTAGACCTTGCACCAAATATGACTGTGCGCCCTGCTTCATCAGATCTCAATGGGTTTGTTTGTAAGGCTGTTTCAACCCCAGAATCACTTTCATGTGCATTAGTACCAATTTTAGGGTGTTGAATGCATAAAACTTGTTCTTTTCTTTAAACTATTTTCAAGGTGTTCAATAGCCGATGTTATATTTCCTATTTCATTATTTAAATCAGGCATGTTTAATAAATTTACTCACCAACTTTATAACTATTTTGGTCTTCAAACTGTTAACACGACGTAGTCTCTCCAACTACAAAATATAATTCTTAATTATATATACTATAGCAATGATATTCGAACACAAAAATCACAAAACACAATTCAAATGAATCATGTATTTCTAAACAATTTAGAATCCCACCGTGCTGCCACCAATTTGTAACGTGTAAACCCGAGCAATCAAATGGTCTAATACTTAAATAGACAAATCACAGCTTCCAAAGTATATCCCGAAATATCAATCAGAATCGTTATTTGCAAGTCACTGCAATATTAAACAATGATAACTAAAACACCTTTGTATAGAACTATGACACAAGAAACACTTGCAAACGCACTATAAAATGGTTGATTTATACCACAGCCAGGAGAGTTCAGTTAACAAACATACTTTTCAAATGTATCTTTGTACAACACAATGAAAGAAATATAAGTCAAATGGCACTGTCAATCTGTACAGCGCAATGAAACAAAACAAGTCAATGGCACTATCAATTTGCACTATTTGTCAAATTGATCACTAGGTAGCAAAATGAAAGTTATCCTATAATCACTTTAATATAACAATAACAGAATATTCCAATATGGCAAAATGAATTATTTACACTAGACACTAATCGAATCAACTAACCCAACTATACTAAATAAAGTATCAAATTGAGCACGATATATTTCCACGGTCAAACAGCTTGTCAAATGGCTAGTCAAATAGCTTGTCAAATAGCTAGTCAAATAGCATGTCAAATAGATAGTCAAATAGCTATCACTTATTTATTCCTTGAATATATTATTAGAATTCCGAATATTAGAACTTTTATCAATAATCCACACTTCACTTGGAATTCACTACTTTAATCCAAAGAACAAATTATACTCACTATTCACACTATATGAGAATTAATTATAACCGCTCAGAATGGCATATACATCGACACTGAACTGATTTCGGTGCGGTCTTATATACTACCTAAATGGACGAGTCCAAGTCCCAATTTAAGGGTTGTCAAGAAGGTTTGCTTATCACATGACTTAACAAGTCTATTATCAATAAAAGGGGTGTTTCCGTACTTAACAAAGTGTGCTCCTTATTTAAGAGGAAATAAATGTAACAAATGAACAGATTGACATGCTTTAACTCTTTTCACTCCCCGGAACTATTGTGTACAATAACAAAACAGGTATTTTCGTGACACTATTTTACCTAGAAAAAATCTCGTATATAGTTTTTTTTGGCTGCAAACTATTTTACTGAGAAAAAAATCTCGATTTTTTAATTTTTTTTATCATAGAACTTTAAGCCAGTTGAATATGAAGTTGTGTTTTTTTTTAACTAAGAATACACACTGGACATAGTTACATGCTAGGCTAATAATATATTTTATGATTTTATCAATCGTAACTACTCGGCCATTTTCGCTATACAGTACAATAATTATTGAAGAGTTATTTCTTCGTGCAACCAGAAAGCCGGCCGAGTAGTTCCGATTGATGATTTTATCCATGAAATTGAACAGGAAACCCCTAAAGTTTTAAACACATGTACACAGGTGATATTATCGTGTCAACCTTGACCCGCTTTCACCAGCAATGCATTTAAATGTTCGATCAAATTCTCTTCCAATTCAAATATTTTATTACAATAAAAATAACCATAGTATCTTACAGACGAAAAACTAGTTTTCAATAACAGACGTTTCATCAGTTGTTTCATTCGTGTATTTATTGTTACAGTAATATTTCACGTTTTGAGAATATATAAGAGGGGGATAGGACCTTTATCGGGACTCCAGGATCGGGTGTTTTTAAGCTTGGGATTTCAAGAGTGACACTTTCGGGTTCCGGAACTTCTTTTTCGAATTAGGGGACCTCGGGATTTCGGGATTTTGTTTTTTAAGCCCGGCATTTGGGATCAGGACCCCTTCTTACCCTCCCTCACATTACGTTTTCAAATATGAATATAAACAGGAAACTCATGTCTTTTAAAAAGAAAACTAATCTACGAAATTACTAGAACATATAACTCGCGACGAAATGTAGAAATAAGGAGAAAAGAACGGAAAGGAAAAGATATTTTAATTTATATTCGAATCGTAAAAAAACCTGAGAAGATAAATAAGAGAACAATAATGTGTAGAATGTTTCTTCCTCGAACAGACCAAAAAAAAATATTTCTTTTATTGGTAAATTAAATAATTAGAACTGAAACAATCTGAAAACCGTTCATGCCTTTTAAATGTCTATTATGTAATTATCGATTTTACCTGTTACATTTTCATAACTAATTACATAATATTAAATAGCATGTGCGGCCGACCATGCACGCTTGGCTGATTTTATTGCACTTATTATCAGCTGATGATTTGATTGACAACAGTTAATCAATCATCGACATTTAAGTTGCTGATGCTGAGCCGTTTTTAAACCTGCAACATTTTTCAGACCATGTCACGGAATGTACTGTACCATGTAAAGTGGCATCAAGGGACAGGTTTTTCAATATGAAATCTAACTGTATCGTATGCCTGTGAGAACCAATATGCCCCTGTTCTGTGGAACAACAAGGTAATCCTGTTGTGTTAGTTTATACCATGTTAAGTTGCATCCAGGGACAGGTTTTTTAATATGGGATCAAAACTTTATCGTCTGCCATTGAGAACCATAACGCCCTTGTTCTGTGGAACAACAAGGTATTTCTGTTGTGTGAGTCTATACCATGTAAAGTTGCATTTACAGACAGGTTTTTGAATAAGGGGTCAAAACTGTATATTATACTTTGAGAACCATTACGCCCCTGTTCTGTGTAACAACAAGGTATTTCTGTTGTGTTAGTTTATACCATGTAAATTTGCATCTAGGGACAGGTTTTTCAATATGGGATCAAAACTTTATCGTCTGCCTTTGAGAACCATTACGCCCCTGTTCTGTGGAACAACAAGGTATTTCTGTTGTGTGAGTCTATACCGTGTAAAGTTGCATTTACAAACAGGTTTTTCAATATGGGATCAAAACTGTATCGTTTGCCTTTGAGAACCATTACATCCCTGTTCTGTGTTACAACAAGGTATTCCTGTTGTGTTAGTTAATACCATGTTAAGTTGAATCCAGGGACAGGTTTTTTAATATGGAATCAAAACTTTATCGTCTGTCTTTGAGAACCATTACGCCCCTGTTCTGTGGAACAACAAGGTATTTCTGTTGTGTGAGTCTATACCGTGTACAGTTGCAATTACAAACAGGTTTTTCAATATGGGATCAAAACTGTATCGTATGCCTTTGATAACCATTACATCCCTGTTCTGAGGAACAACAAAGTATTCCTGTTGTGTTAATTTATACCATGTAAAGTTGCATCCAGGGACAAGTTTTTCAATATGGGATCGAAACTGTATCGTATGCCTTTGAGAACCATTACGCCCCTGTTCTGTGGAACAACAAGACATCCCTGTTGTGTTAGTTTATACCATGTAAAGTTGCGTTTACAGACAGGTTTTTCAATATTGGATCGAATCTGTATCGTATGCCTTTGAGAACCATTACGCCCTGTTCTGTGCAACAACAAGGTATTCCTGTTGTCTGATCATATACCATGTAAAGTTGCATTTGCAGACAAGTTTTTCAATATGGGATCAAAACTGTATCGTATGCCTTTGAGAACCATTACGCCCTGTTCTGTGCAACAACAATGTATTTCTGATGTGTGAGCTTGTACCATGTAAAGTTGCATTTACAGAAGGGTTTTTCAATATGGGATCTAACTGTATCGTATGCCTTTGAGAACCATTACGCCCTGGTCTGTGGAACAACAAGGTAATCATGTCGTAATAGTTTATACCATGTAAAGTTGCATCCAGGGACAGGTTATTTCAATATGGGATCTAAGTGTATCGTATGCCTTTGAGAACCATTACGCCCTGTTCTGTGGAACAACAAGGTAATCATGTCGTGTTAGTTTATACCATGTAAAGTTGCATCCAAGGACAGGTTATTTCAATATGGGATCTAAGTGTATCGTGTGCCTTTGAGAACCATTACGCCCCTGTTCTGTGGAACAACAAGACATTCCTTTTGTGTTAGTTTATACCATGTAAAGTTGCATTTGCAGACAAGTTTTTCAATATGGGATCAAAACTGTATCGTATGCCTTTGAGAACCATTACGCCCTGTTCTGTGCAACAACAATGTATTTCTGATGTGTGAGTTTGTACCATGTAAAGTTGCATTTACAGAAGGGTTTTTCAATATGGGATCTAACTGTATCGTATGCCTTTGAAAACCATTACGCCCTGGTCTGTGGAACAACAAGGTAATCATGTCGTAATAGTTTATACCATGTAAAGTTACATTTACAGAAAGGTTTTTCAATATGGGATCTAACTGTATCGTCTGCCTTTGAGAACCATTACGCCCTGTAATGTTGAACAACAAGGTATTCCTGTTCTGTGATTTATACCATGCAACGTTGCATCCAGGGACAGGTTTTTCAATATGGGATCTAACTGTATCGTATGCCTTTGAGAACCATTACGCCCTGGTCTGTGGAACAACAAGGTAATCATGTCGTAATAGTTTATACCATGTAAAGTTGCATCCAGGGACAGGTTATTTCAATATGGGATCTAAGTGTATCGTATGCCTTTGAGAACCATTACGCCCTGTTCTGTGGAACAACAAGGTAATCATGTCGTGTTAGTTTATACCATGTAAAGTTGCATCCAAGGACAGGTTATTTCAATATGGGATCTAAGTGTATCGTGTGCCTTTGAGAACCATTACGCCCCTGTTCTGTGGAACAACAAGACATTCCTGTTGTGTTAGTTTATACCATGTAAAGTTGCATTTGCAGACAAGTTTTTCAATATGGGATCAAAACTGTATCGTATGCCTTTGAGAACCATTACGCCCTGTTCTGTGCAACAACAATGTATTTCTGATGTGTGAGTTTGTACCGTGTAAAGTTGCATTTACAGAAGGGTTTTTCAATATGGGATCTAACTGTATCGTATGCCTTTGAAAAACCATTACGCCCTGGTCTGTGGAACAACAAGGTAATCATGTCGTAATAGTTTATACCATGTAAAGTTACATTTACAGAAAGGTTTTTCAATATGGGATCTAACTGTATCGTCTGCCTTTGAGAACCATTACGCCCTGTAATGTTGAACAACAAGGTATTCCTGTTTTGTGATTTATACCATGCAACGTTGCATCCAGGGACAGGTTTTTCAATATGGGATCTAACTGTATCGTAACCCTTTGAGACCCATTACGCCCCTGTTCAGTGAAACAACAAGGTATTCCCTTTTGTGTTATTTTGTACCATGTAAAGTTGCATTTACAGAAGGGTTTTTCAATATGGGATCTAACTGTATCGTATGCCTTTGAGAACCATTACGCCCTGGTCTGTGGAACAACAAGGTAATCATGTCGTAATAGTTTATACCATGTAAAGTTGCATCCAGGGACAGGTTATTTCAATATGGGATCTAAGTGTATCGTATGCCTTTGAGAACCATTACGCCCTGTTCTGTGGAACAACAAGGTATTCCTGTTGTGTGATTTTATACCATATCAAGTTGCATCAAGGGAGAGGTTTTTCAATATGAAATCTAACTGTATCGTCTGCCTTTGAGAACCATTACGCCCCTGTTCTGTGGAAAAACAAGGTATTATGTTGTGTGAGTCTATACCATGTAAAGTTGCATTTACAGACAGGTTTTTGAATATGGGGTCAAAACTGTATATTATGCTTTGAGAACCATTACGCCCCTGTTCTGTGTAACAACAAAGTATTCCTGTTGTGTTAGTTTATACCAAGTAGAGTTCCATCAAGGGACAGTTTTTTTCAATATGAAATCTAACTGTATCGTCTGCCTTTAAGAACCGTAACTCCCTTTTCTGTGGAACAACAAAATATTCCTTTTGTGTTAGTGTATACCATGTAAAGTTACATCTAGGGACAGGTTTTTCAATGGGATCGAAACTGTATCGTATGCCTTTGAGAACCATTACGCCCCTGTTCTGTTGAACAACAAGGTATTCCTGGTGTGTGAGTTTATACCATGTAAAGTTGCATCCAGGGACAGGTTTTTCAATATGGGATCTAAGTGTATCGTATGCCTTTGAGAACCATTACGCCCCTGTTCTTTGGAACAACAAGGTATTCCTGGTGTGTGAGTCTATACCATGTAAAGTTGCATCCAGGGACGGGTTTTTTGATATGGCATCTAAACTGTATCGTTTGCCTTTGAGAACCATTACGCCCTGTTCTGTGGAACAACAAGGTATTCCTGTTATGTAAGTTTAAACCATGTATTGATTGATTGATTGATTGTTGGTTGCTTTACGCCGCATTAGCACAAAAAGGCTATATCGCGGCGAGAGCTAATTCGAATATTTTTACAATTTAAAGCATATTTTTAAAATAAGACAAAAGGTCATTCAATACACTAAAATTCTTGACTAAAGCAAATTGATTATATACAAATAAAAATCAACAGTAAAATAACGTGATAAAAATTAAAATCGATTTAAATATAATACCATTTTTATATTTTATAATACATTCCAATTTCTTTTAAAAATGCAACAATATTTGTAAATGGAACATTATTAAATAAATCATACATATTATTGACATTGAAATGCTTCTTACGAATATCAGCAAAGTCAATACAATTAATTAAAACATGTTTAATAGTATACTTGCAGTTGCAAGGGACACATTGTGGTTCATCTTCATTTTTTAAAAGATACTCGTGTGTTATTCTAGTATGACCAATACGACATCGTTTAAACCATGTAAAGTTGCATCCAGGGACAGGTTTTTCAATATGGGATCGAAACTGTATCGTACGCCTTTGAGAACCATTACGCCCCGTTTTGTGGAACAACAAAGTATTCCTGTTATGTGAGTTTATACCATGTAAAGTTGCATTCAGGGACAAGTTTTTCAATATGGGATCGTACTGTATCGTCTGCCTTTGAGAACCATTACGCCCTGTTCTGTGAAACAACGAGGTATTCCTGTTGTGTGATTTTAAACCATGTAAAGTTGCATCCAGGGACAGGTTTTTCAATATGGGATCGAAACTGTATCGTACGCCTTTGAGAACCATTACGCCCCTGTTCTGTGGAACAACAAAGTATTCCTGTTATGTGAGTTAATAACATGTAAAGTTGCATTCAGGGACAAGTTTTTCAATATGAAATCTAACTGTATCGTATGCCTTTGATAACCATTACGCCCCTGTTCTGTGTAACAACAAGGTAATCCTGTTGTGTTATTTAATACCATGTTAAGATGCATCCAGGGACAAGTTTTTTAATATTGGATCAAAACTTTATCGTCTGCCTTTGAGAACCATTACGCCCCTGTTCTGTGGAAAAACAAGGTATTCCTGTTGTGTGAGTCTATACCATGTAAAGTTGCATTTACAGACAGGTTTTTGAATATACGGTCAAAACTGTATATTATGCTTTGAGAACCATTACGCCCTGTTCTGTGGAACAACAAGGTATTCCTGTTGTGTTAGTTTATACCATGTAAAGTTGCATCAAGGGACAGGTTTTTCAATATGAAATCTTACTGTATCGTTTGCCTTTGAGAACCATTACATCCCTGTTCTGAGGAACAACAAGGTATTCCTGTCGTGTTAGTTTATACGATGTAAAGTTGCATACAGGGACAGGTTTTTCAATATTGGATCTAACTGTATCGTATGCCTTTGAGAACCATTACGCCCTGTTCTGTTGAACAACAAGGTATTCCTGTTGTGTAAGTTTATACCATGTAAAGTTGCATTTACAGACAGGTTTTTCAATATGGGATCGAAACTGTATCGTATGCCTTTGAGAACCATTACGCCCTGTTTTGTGCAACAACAAGGTATTCCTGTTGTCTGAACATATACCATGTAAAGCTGCATTTACAGACAGGTTTTTCAATATGGGATCAAAACTGTATCGTATGCCTTTGAGAACCATTTCGCCCTGTTCTGTGCAACAACAATATATTTCTGATGTGTGAGTATATACCATGTAAAGTTGCATCCGTTTGATTACACAGACAGGTTTTGTTTCATTCAGTAAGTTGACACAGATGCCTTGTACACCTTTTTCATATTTCCTTGTCTTGACTATAATGTTCAAATCAAATCACACGTTACGTTTAGTTCAAAACAGTCTATGAATAATTCCATTGTTGTACGCAAATCAAGCTCTAGTTGAGGCTCGTGTAGACGTTCAGAAAAAAATAAGAAACAGTTAAATAAATTTTTTTTTACCATAGTTTTTATGAACAAGATATACATCACAGAAGTGATAAAACTGATTGCAAGCTGTTCTCTATTCTTTTTTCAAAATTCTTTATTTATATTCACTATTGCCATATATATATAAACATATTATTCAAATTAATTGTTTTTCTTAGCATTTCCATGCGGGGATTCGTACTATTGAATTTTTCTCCGTTAATGGTTCTTATTTTACTTTTTCTTCGTGCAATTTATACAACCTAATAGTATTTGAAATTCCCAGTAGTGTTTGAATTGCCAATATAAAATGTAAGAAACTTCAGGATAGTTTGTATAGGCGTATATCTCTAAAACGAAAAAAGGGGACCAGTCATCTTTTTATGAATTTTTAGTAAAGTTATTTATACGTTATACAACAGCCTTATAAAAAGCTATTTTGAAACAATTAACAAACATCCCTTAACGGAACTAAAACCCATTTTGAATAATGCTATAAACAAAGTGTGGAAATGTAAAAAGTGAACATTCAAAACACAAAAAGAGAATATCAAATGACGAAGCAAGACGAAAAGGACAGATGATGGAAAAACAATGAAGTCAAACACAACACTTCAAGGAAAACTTAAGTCCCCGAGGGTATCACCAGCCCAGTAGCAACTACTTCGGTACTGGCATGAAAATATGGATATTTTTTGGTGTTATTAAAATTTGCTGTTACAAAATATTAGAAATTATTATGAATTAAGGAATGTATCTCCCTCATGCAAAGCTCTGATTCCTTTCACGGATTTGGCTATACTTTTTGGACCTTTTGGATTATAGCTCTTCATCTTTTATATAAGCTTTGGATTTCAAATATTTTGGCCACGAGTATCACTGAAGAGACATGTATTGTCGAAATGCGCATCTGGTGCAAGACAATTAGTACCATTAATTTTATTAAGTCTGAGCATTAATTAGTACAACCAGATTGATATTAGAATCTTCGGACAGGTTATCCTGCTATTACCGTTAATTGGGTTAAATTGGTTGTTGTTTAATTTCAGTTTATTTGGTGCCTCCAATGTAAGTGTCAAATTAAACACTCGATAATAAATAATACACTAAAAACGGAAGCTCCGAAAAAGCGTACCGGTACAACAATATCATTATGATAATTCTTAGGGAAGACATTTCATGTTATCTTATCTTCCATATAATTACTACAATTCTATACATAACCAAATCTGCAAATAGATAACTGATATTATTTGACAACATTGACAATCTTTGAATAAATATTCAGTTTTCGGGAATTGTTAAGAAAACACAATATTATTAGTTATCTTGGTGTTATCAGGGGTGTACAGAATTTTCAACAACGGTGTAAAATTCCGTACACCCCTGAAAACAAAAAGATAACGAATTTATTTCTTGTAAACAATTCCTTTACTCATTTTGAAACCAGGATATAAAATTGTGAAAATCGAAATGGAAAAATTTCCAGCGTAATATTTTTTTCATTGTCCTTGTTGCTGCACAGTCAAATACTTTTTAACTTTATTTTGGGAAAAATTCAGAATTTTTTTGTATTCTTTTGAGTTTACAGAAAAACAAAATATTTTCAAAATTTAAAATTAAAATTTTTTTTTTTTTAATTTTTTTTAGGATTTTCTTTTATTTTCTATTTTTGTTTTCTTTATTTGGCAAAATTTTATTTTCAATTTTTTTTATTTTTTTTTTAAATTTTAACAACATTTTATTTATCCCCCATTGAACAAGGGTGGGGTGTTATTTACACCGGGGTAGTCAGCCAATCAGATTGCAGTATTATTGCTGCATAAGAAATAAGAATTTTTATTCACACATCTCATAAATATGCCAAACTATTGCTGATTAGACAACGTTGTTGGTAACTTTAATATCAAAACTTTTAATCCTTTATATTCAATTAATATACATGTACTGACTCCAAAAAAATTCCCAATATATGGTATCACATTTACAGAAAGCTGATAGATACAGTAGTAAGTAAGCCTTCCAGTCTTATATTTAATATTTACACTAAAAAGTATCAATTCCCATCTTATATTAGAAGTGGGACATTTAAAGACGTATCGTATTCGTTTCTGATACGTTGACGTATCTGAGAAAATATCTATGTTATTGTTTAATAGATTATTGTCAGGTTTAAATATATATGTCTTTCTATTTTTGATATCTTTCTTTCATTTATACCCATTGCTACACTCTTTTTATTACATGATAGTTTTCAATTTACGAATACTCGTGTATATCTAATCACTTGATATTTAAATAATCACCACTTCTCCGTCGTGAATTTAAGACTTATGAGTCCTCCTGTAGCCATGTGTATTACGAAATTGTACAATAAAATCAAAACAGCAATGGTACAATAGAGATTTGCCATATGGTGCATGTATACAAAGAAAACTTCGTTCAGAAAATCGCGACTTTGTGGCAAATATATTAAAATCTACAGACTTGAATAAAGAAATTTTTATTATAAAATTTAAAACATAGTTTACACACTTCTTAAAGTGCTAGCGTGTATTGTTAACAAATAGTTATTAACAACTATTCTATAACAAAACTCGTATTAAGTCCGAGATTAAGTCATTAAAGTCGAGCGCACCCTAGAAGGTGTACTTCACTACATATTTGAAAAAAGGATTGCCTGCTACATCTTAATTTATATTTAGTTTAATGGTATCAGTAATCAATTCGACTCATGTGATGTGGATGTTTTAATTCCCTTTTATTAGCAAATCTAAAGTAAGTGTATGAATATTGTTAACGTTACCTTTATTTGTAAATTAAATTTCAACTTCACGCCTGGGTAGTTCTAATGATTTAAATATCAAGTTTCAAAACAGATACAAGTATATAGATTGACACGGAAATCATGTGATTGTTATATGTGTGTAAATGTTAGCTTCTGTTGTCGTCCGTGCAATGTTTTCATAATTGTATTATAAGTACTGAAATAAAGTAGAAACATCACTTTTAGCGCAATAAATATAATTAAGTCCAGATTTTGGCATACAAGAAGCAAGTATGTAAACATAACTAATACATAAATTAAACAATTATTCAACATTATTTATATATCAGAAATGAAAGAGATAACAAATATACATTGCCCTTTCCTTTTCCCCCAATCTCTTTTCCCTTTTCTCGATAACTAGTACTATTTTTTAAAGCACGTAAATAATTACTTGAATAATAACCCATATAAACGTTTAGATACGTCAACGTATCAGATACGGATACGATACGTCTTTAAATGTCCGACTTCTAATATTAGAGCATTTGTCAGTATGATATTTGTCTATAATATGTCATTATGATATATTTCTATTATGAATTACTTTATACGTTGAACCACAAACGTCAAAATCAATCAATGGCGTAGTGGAATTGACAATTTTTGGATTCTCATAAATTCTATGTATAACTTTTGAACTAGTTTGAATCTCGGTCTATTTCTGTAATTTATTCTTACATACTTTTGATTTTTTAACCCTGTATGCGTACATTGCCTATGTAAATTTTAAAATTGTTTGTATGCACATTGAACGACAAATTTATGTGATGTATATAATTTTTCTGACGTCGGACACTCAAGTAGATCCATGTGTTCGTGGATAGGTTTTTGTGTCCTGTTAAATTGTTCCTTTTAAAAGTTTTGGATTCTCATAAATTCTATGTATAACTTTTGGACTAGTTTGATTTCTGTAATTTATTCTTACATACTTTTGATTTTTTAACCCTGTCTGCGCTCATTGCCTATGTAAAATTTAAAATTGTTTATAATCCAGGTACTTTGGATAACTATGTATGCACATTGAACGACAAATTTATGTCACGTATATAATTTTTCTGACGTCAGACACTCAAATCAATCCATGTGTTCGTAGATAGTAGATGTTGTTGTGTCCTGTTAAATTGTTATACGATGATGACTGATGTTCCCATATTTTGACTATTTTATTGATTGTGACTGTTTATTTAACGCATCATGTAAATGTAACGGAATTTGATGAGACTGTTATTAAAGTGAGAGGGTTAGCGCTATAGAACCAGGTTTAATCCACCATTTTCTACATTTGAAAATGCCTGTACCAAGTCAGGAATATGACAGTTCTTGTCCATTCGTTTTTGATGCGTTTTGTTTTTTGATTTTGCCATGTGATTATGGACTTTCCAAATTGATTTTCCTCTGAGTTCAGTATTTTTGTGATTTTACTTTTTGCATTATTCACGTATCAGGATACGGACACGGATCGACGTATACGTATCGGGTAGATTTGCTTACAATAATGATTTTACCCCGATCTCAATAAAATTTTAAGGCATTATGAAATATTTTCATCGGGACCAGCTAGCCTTAATTTATCCTTTCCTCATATACGTGTTATACGATACGTCGATACGGATACGCCAGCAAATACTTGATTAATGCAAATGCTCTATTAACAGTAAAAAGTGTAAAGTCCGGTCGTATATTTACAGTAACAAGAATCACTTCCTGTCTAATATTTACAGTAACAAAATCACTTCCTGTCTAATATTTACATTGACAAGTATCATTTCCTGTCTAATATTTTTAGTACCAAGAACAAGTATCACTTCCTGTCTCATATTTACAGTTACAAGTATCACTTCCTGTCTATTATTTACAGTAACAAGTATCACTTCCTTTCTAATATTTACAGTAATAAGTATCACTTCCTGTCTAATATTTACAGTTACAAGTATCACTTCCTGTCTAATATTTACAGTAACAAGTATTACGTCCTGTCATATATTTACAATAACAGGTATCCCTTCCTATTGTCTGTTCTTGCTCTATTTAACTCAATTCAATCTGAAATTAAAGTAACACTGTAATAGACATGTAGCAATTATGAAATGTTTGTTCAATCAAATAATTGAAATAGTTTTCGCAGTCTCTTTTTGTAAACGGTGCCAAAAAGGAATAATTATGCATTGGCTTATTTATAGCTTTATATATCATAAATACAGAAAAATAATACTTATCTTTGGTTTTCGAAATTTTCTGATAATTTTGTCAAATTCAAATGTTAAAACCAATAGCAGCCAAAGCAGAAAAATAGTTTATTACAACACTTTAATTTCTGAACAAATCTTAATCATCAGAACTTAACTATATACAAGTCTGTGAATAACATAGTACTAGGATCAAATTACACTTCCGAAGATCAGTTTCTACTAACTCAAATCAATAAAAAGGTAAACATTAAGCCAACATGATACACAGTTTGCAAGTAGTTTGTAAATGTTAATTTTTTAAATTAAGTATCCATCTTGTATGTAAACTGTCATTAGATAAAATCGTAGATATAATATTTATATCTTTTCTGCATTTTAAGATTAAATTCTACATCAGTAAAATAAGACCAATATTAATCACAAGTTATTAAAAAAAGAAGATGTGGTATGATTTCCAATGAGACAACTATCCACAAAAGACCAAAATGACACAAACATGTCACCGTACGGCCTTTAACAATGAGCAAAGCCCATACTGCATATCGTCAGCCTTTAAAGGCCCCGATAAGACAATGTAAAACAATTCAAACGAGAAAACTAACGGCCTTATTTATGGGAAAAAGTTAACGAAAAACAAATATGTAACACATAAACGAACGACAACCACTGAATTACAGGCTCCTGACTTGGGACAGACACATACATAAATAATGTGGTGGGGTTAAACATATTAGTGGGATCCCAACCTTTCCCTTAACCTGGGACAGTGGTATAACAGTACAACATAAGAACACATTTAAAATATACTAACGGTTTTTCGCATATGTAGTTCGAAATTTTTGAACACTTGGCATCATTCCATTCGTAGTTTTGTTTTTTAAAAATGTTCAGACAATCTTCATTTCCATTCTTATTATTTGGTTCATGTGTATGCCAATCAGTTACTGTAAACCACTGATTACTAGTTGTCCATACCCATACACCTTCAGTAGCTCGATCTGATCCACCGAGCCAAAAAGCTGTTAAAAATTAGATTAAAAATATTAAACGACGTTTGAAACTTTTCATTTTGCTTTTGTCAATGATTCTACGAAGCTCTTGTTGGGCTCTCCTGTGTATATCTATAGTAAATAGTTATCAAAGGTACCAGGATTATAATTTAGTACGCCAGACGCGCGTTTCGTCTACATAAGACTCATCAGTGACGATCATATCAAAATATTTATAAAGCCAAACAGGTACAAAGTTGAAGAGCATTGAGGATCCAAAATTCCAAAAAGTTGTTTCAAATACGGATAAGGTAATCTATGCCTGGGATAAGAAAATCCTTAGTTTTTCGAAAAATTCAAAGTTTTTTAACAGGAAATTTATTAGAATGACCACATTATTGATATTCATGTCAACACCGAAGTGTTGACTACTAGGCTGGTGATACCCTCGGGGATGAAACGTCCACCAGCAGTGGCATCGACCCAGTGGTGTAAATAGTTATACCAGGATTATAATTTAGTACGCCAGACGTAACGTTTATCATACGTGGAATTCAAGCATGCACTTTTCTTAAAAAAAGTTGTATTCAAGAAGTTTTAAAACATATGCGAATTAATCTGCACACGACAATAACGTTTCGTACGACTCCTAGTGGATATTTAAATATTTGAAAAAATAATTTTTCCGATGGCAGGTACATACTTTTTTGCATTCGTCCTAAGAAATACGATTTCACTTCTTGATGTTACTTCTGCAAGCATACTGACAACGTTTTTACAATAAATCTGAAAATACAAATGTGTATGAATTCAATCAAATATGAACACTACAACGTAATGTTGAAAAACTGTGTTAATTTTGTAGTATTCAACATCAAACTTTACGACATCCATCAGAGTCAAAAGTACAAAAGAGAACTTTGTAATGCTATTGAATTAGACATGATCAATATACAATCAACAGATGTATACTGCTGTTAAAAAGTCATCAATCAATTGAGAGAATCTTTAAAAAAAAAAACTTATTGATTTTTCAAAGTTTTATAACGAGAGAGAGAGAGAGAGAGGATACCAAGATAAAACATGGTAAGTCCAATAACACGGATTTTGTATCGTATAACACCTCAAAGTTTTTTTTTGTTATACTGTATGCATTTAATACGGTATTGACCGGTTACATATATTTTTTATACCACGCTTAGATTTTGGACAATAGCAATAGGCATTTCTTTCATGTGTGAAAGGTTAACTTTGCAAGAGGGTCTTGAAATGTACGTAAGACTTCTTGCTTTTAAAAAAAAATCGTTTGACTGTCTAGAGGGACTACATTTCAAAAAGGTTTGCGTTGTATGATTTATAAGTATATGAATGATTTGTTAAATGTCCAAAGCCTACTGTTAATTATGGAGTTTTCTAAATTTACAGTATTTGTTTATCAAGATTTATTCAGTAAGCGATTTGATAAATTAAGAGTATCAATAACTAAGCAAGGGTTAACTTTTAAACGTGTTCGTAGATAGTAGATGTTTTTGTGTTTTGTTAAATTGATCCTTTTAAAATTATTATACGATCATGACTGATGTACCCATATTTTGACTATTTTATTTATTGTGTCTGCTTATTTAACACAACAATGTAAATATAACGGAATTTTGATGAGACTGTCATTAAAGTGAGTTTAATCCACCACTTTCTACATTTGAAAATGCCTGTACCAAGTCAGGAATATGACAGTTCTTATCCATTCGGTTTTGATACGTTTTGTCATTTGATTTTGCAATATGATTATGAACTTTCCGAATTGATTTTCCTCTAAGTTCAGTAATTTTTGTGATTTTACGTTTTACCTAAATTTGTAAAGACATGAGCGACTTAAGTTTACATGCATAATATTTTCTATTTGATTTTCGGCATTCACTCCTGTAATTGATATAAAATAAAATGCCTTTTGCGAGTTGTTCATTGACTTATTTCATTTGAAAACTTTTTGATGTTTGTTTTGCATAATGGCTGAATTTATCTCTATTTGTGTCTGGTAGCCAGATTGTCGTTTTGAAAAATCATATGCTGGTTGCCCTTCAATAGTTACATCTGTGAAATAAATGAGATAGTTTTGATAAACACGAATTTGTTGACTGGTTGATATATACTTTTTACTTGCTCAATAATTCCACGGCAAAACATTTGTCCAACTTGAATTTTACTTATTGTTGTTCTTTATTATGATTATTGAATAGTTTACCATTATAATACACCAATTGTAAGACAATTTGGAATCTTTGGATATCACAAGCGAATTAATATATTTAGATTATCTATCTATCTTTAAGACTACATCTGTTGTTTTTCTTTCAAATAGTTGATAACTTTTTTACTGTTAGTTCCTATTAAATGTTTTGTGGTGTGATTTATAGTTTTTAAACGTTTATTGTAATTACATAGAATTACAAATCTTTACTACCTTGGCATAATCCCATTTGCTCTGAGAATGCTGAAATAATAACAACCGTTTTCATTCATCTTTCAGCCAGATGGACATGCAGGTCGAACTGTAAAAAACGATTAATTAAGAATAAAGAAAGGAAAAAATGAGATTGTCGACGGAATGAAAGCAGGAAAATTCTTCTTTAATAACGAGGGCACACTATACAAAATAATAGATAATATGATATATGTATACGAAATCTAACCAAGAATGGTTAATTCTTCATTAATGTAACCTTGTTTAGAAAAAAATTTCCTGACAGACATTATAAAGCTATTTAACTTAACGATGTTGTTATACTCTATGTTAGTAAATATCTGTGTGGTCATATGTAGAATGTCGTTACGTTCAGCGAGTTTTCTTTATTTGTTATTGCTATTGATTTATTTTATTTTTGCCACAAGAGCATTTCAATTTGTTTTATTCGTTTGATTTAAGAATTACAAATAAATAGCATCTAATTTTTGTATGTAGTTTAGGATTCTTTGCTCTTTTGGAACAGAAAAAGGTTGGCGCCATTTCATAAAAAAAGTGTTTTTCCCTCATATCATGTTTTTACACACCCTAACAGTAAAACTATATATCTATTTATTCTAAATGATTGTGTATATTTTGTTCCATTGTGCATTGAATTAACCCTACTGTCTTTTGATATATTAGTCATATGTTCTAATGAAACAAACTTTGACATCGGTTTCCAGAGTATCCAGTTGGACAGGAACAAACAAAACTACTTCAAGTTGGTGTGCACCTTCCCCCTTTTGAACAAGGTGAAGAATGGCATGGCGTGACTAAAATATCAGTAATAACAGAATCAGAGTGCAATAATGATATTAAAATCCTGAAATATATCGCGATTTGAATTGTTGCTACCTTCACTTCTATTTACACAGTAATAATATAACACAATTACACAATAATTTTGCAGTTATCTCGTGGACATTCCTAGTCATATGTTAATGCTAATGTAAACTGGTCTATTTTATTATTTTTGTATCCGCAGGAACTGTCCGTAAACGTACACTTCCCTAGCATGCAAGCAGAACGTATGTCACAAAACTTGTATTTGTTGTTCAAATATAAGTTGTTATCCCTGTAATATAAAATGTCGAAATATCTTTTGGTGAAATATGTTTTGTTTTACATTTTATATTTAGATTATTTAAAATATTTCTATTGTTCGTCGATTTTCGTTAGTTATTGCGGCCTGACTATCCCGATCTCTTTCTACGTTTGATTGTTTTTCAAAAGCTAGAACAAGGAACTTTGTATTCGTATTCCAGCATTTACGTTCCAGATGTAACTTCATCCTATGGTTGACATTTGCAAAAGCGAATGAGAGGATTTTTCTTTAGCAGTCATACACTTAATTTCAATCAAAAATAATTCATTTGGTAAAGTAGTCATAATATGTCATTTATTTTAAGAAAAAGTGTATTTTTGAACCATAAAAAAAACAAAAGTAGTTCCTATGGGTAATTGCATTGTCTATAGTAAAAGAAATGCATCATATACTGTTACCCACCTTGATATTGTTTTCCACAATATCCAGTTTGACAGGTACAAACAAAGTACTTCCGGTAGGAGAATATTCACCGCCATTCGAACAAGGTGAACTGTTGCATGGTGTGGCTTTGAAATAAAAGACAATTGTTTGAGTACAATCATTGTATCAATATCCTACAATATATTTACATAAGAATTGTTACAACCGTGACTTCAATATTCAATTGGTTGATTTGAACCAGCTTCTTACATTTTTTCGTTATCATGACATAACGGGGTGAAAATCAGTACCGGCATTTTCAAGTTTGCAGTAACAGAAAATGACGCGTGAATGTAAGAAGTAATTTTAGAATCCTTATCTCTTATACCGTTCTTTTTACGTTTGATTGAAATATTTTAAAAGTCTTTTATATGTAACTTATATTGATATCTCATTATTTATGTACCGTCAGTAACTCCTCCCGACGATTGTAATATGCAGACGCGAATAAGACTATTTCTTTTAAATAGCAGTCTTATACTTTTTTTAATGAAAACAAAATTCATTGGGTAATGTAGCTATAATATTTCATTTATTTAAAAAAACAAGTTTATTGTTTGTGCCATCATTAATTTAAAACCTCGAAAGTTAACCTATATTTTAATGAAACACACTTTTACAGTATTTTCCATTGTATCTTGTTTGACAGGAACAAACAAAACTACTACGAGTTGACTTGCATGTTCCTCTATTTAAACAAGGTGAACTGTGGCATGGTGTCCCTGAAAAAATAAAATAATATTATTGGAGTGCTAATATGTAATCAAAATCCTAGGATATATCAGAATAGTTGCCCAACACAGTCTAGATAGAACTACTTGTTTAAAAATATTTGCAGTATCCGAGGCTATTACAAACTGTGGGCAAAAATGTATAATCTATGATATCATTAATGTTTCCGTTGAGTACAATATGTATTTTCGATTTTGACAAATATTTTCGTGAATATAAAAAGTAAGAACACAAAAATACTGAACTCCGAGGAAAATTCATGTCTCTTTAATGATTCTCATGGCCAAAATATTTGAAATTCAAAGCTTATACAAATTTTGTTTTTTTGGGGGGGGAAGTACACCATTTCCCATCTAAATGAATATGCCGTGTGTACTCAAATATGGTTTTACCGTGTCAAATACTGTATGCAGGTCAACTAGTTTTGGCTTTATAGACTTGATAAAAAATAAAACATGCTTCAAAAGATAACAAAATGCTATCAGAACTTATTGTTCATTTTGATTCTAATGTGTATTTTCGAATCACGTATCGAAAATGTTGGACATTTTGTAAAAAATTAACTCCACAAAACATAACTATAGCTAAGGTTTGATGTTTTTTTGTACTGTGTGTTACCCTGACCTTTGCTCAATTGATTCCAAGTACCCATAGTGTGTTTCTTTTTCTATTGGGCATACTCTATTCAAATTTAATAAATAATTTTCCTAATGCTTTGAAACATGTATCCAGAAAGCAAAATGTATGCACCGAGACATCAAACATTCATTCTGTAAACATAGTTGTTATTCATTGCTTATCACCTAACAAATGTAACAACCTTCACATCTTGATCCATTGTCTCCATCACTGCAAGCACAGATAGGTAATTTCCCAAGTTCAGTGCAAGTTCCATTGTAGAAGCAAGGTTCTTTAGAACACGGCGTTTCTAAAAGAAAACATATATACTATCACGAGACAATTCAATGAAATTTTTCAAATACAAGTTTTAGCATGCGCAATAGATAAATTAAAGTACATTGTTATGGGTAATGTTTCAATTACCTCAGGGCAAATACACGCCTAGCGCTGAAGGGAGCACAGGAAGGCTTATATATCCATTTTTGTTTTAAATAAAAAAAAGTTTCTTATAATGGTGTTGGATGTTTATTACAGTCAATTACTAGGATATCACTTTCTCCATTAACAATGCATTCTTCTCTTTTTTAGAGTTTATCCCGAAGGTATCACCAGCCCAGTAGTCAACACTTCTATGTTGACATGAATATCAATAATGTTGTCATTTTTATAAATTTCCTGTTTACAAAACATTGAATTTTCAAAAACTAAGGATTTTCTTATCCCAGGAATAGATTACCTTAGCCGTATTTGGCACAACTTTTTGGAATTATGGATCCTCTATGCTCTTCAACTTTGTACTTCTTTGGCTTTATAAATATTTTGATTTGAGCGTCACTGCTGAGTCATATGTAGACGAAACGCGCGTCTGGCGTACTAAATTATAATCCTGGTACCTTTGATAACTATTTACACCACTGGGTCGGTGCCACTGCTGGTGGACGTTTCGTCCCCGAGGGTATCATCAGCCCATTAGTCTTCACCTCTGTGTTGACATGAATAGCAATAATGTGGTCATTTTTATAAATTTCCTGTTTACAAAACATTGAATTTTCAAAAACTAAGGATTTTCTTATCCCAGGAATAGATTACCTTAGCCGTATTTGGCACAACTTTTTGGAATTTTGGATCCTCAATGCTCTTCAACTTTGTACTTCGATATATTTCAATAATCTCTCTTTTGATTTTTTTTATGATAATGAGCAATATTCATTTTAAAAATTTCACAGTAGAGAATATCTCATTCAGTATTTAAAAAAAAAACAGTTATACATGTCTATTCAACACTAAGTTTAAGAATATATACATTGTCTCTAAATTAAAAAAAAAGCGCGAATAAACAGATCATGATATCGGTAAAAAGTTGTTTCTTAAAAAGAAAAAGGTTTAACTGCCATTTATTGTATAAACATTTTTCAAAAATGGGAAAATCAAATATTTCATTTGTTTTGCAGAATCTGCTTTTCTGTTGTTTTATATCAATGGATATGTAACGACTTCAAGACACTTCAAAAAGTAAAATCACAAAAATACTTCAAATGAGATAGAAGAAAAAATAACAATATATAAGTTTGTTTATTTGTTATTATATTGACAATGCCCTCTTGAGATGCACGATGCTACATGCTATTCTTGGTTGAATATTATTACTAACTTTATAGCATTGAAACACTATTGATTATTAAAAGCAAATTAGAGTTACTACCCTTTTATAATATTCCATCAGAAAGACTTCTCATTTTCTGCAGTAGAATGGTAAACTAAGATTAATTATTTTGTATGATTGTTTTATTCTTTATGCGGAGAAAGGGTTGTAACATAGGTATATAGGAATTAAAAGGGGGTTTTGACATTGAATATTTGATATTCTGGGGAGGTGTGGCAGATGGATTTGTGTGTGACGTTGGTTATAATACAAGATGGTCTTGAAGTATAGATTTTGCGTACTGACGTTGGTTATCATACAAGATGGTCTTGAAGTATAGATTTTGCGTACTGACGTTGGCTATCATCTTAATAACGCGTTATAGTGTTATTTTATTAGTCTTTATTAATATTGCTTGTACATTTTTGAGATATTCTTTTGAATTGACTCTGTGGTTATATAAAAACATCATGCTTTGAACGACAAAATTATTTCATTTACTTAAATTACTCTTACTTATGGATTTTTACATACTATGAATGATAAAATTATTCATTAATATACTTTAAACTTCTGTTAAGTCTGTTTTTTATTTTATACATTTGACGTGATACTGTACGTATGTATCCCATCATACTTTGAACCACACCTTATTTATTTATTTTTATTACATTTACTGTTGAGTCTGTTGTTTGTTATATCAACTTGACTATGCATGTATGTATACCTTCATACTTTGAACGACAAATTTATTTTTATGTCTACCTGTGCGAATTTCAAACGCGCAATTTTACACCAGCAATGAAAACCTTCTATTCTTTCCGGGTAGACTTTATATAGATAAATTAAGTGGTATAAGAAAAGCAAAATGAGTATATTAAATTTGATGTATGCCTTTTTGTGCTTCTTCGTTACATTTGTTGTTTTTATAGTGATGCAAGTATGTTTGTTTTGTTCAAACTTTTAACGACAAAATTATTTTTATGTCTACCTGTACGAATTTCAAACGCACATTTTTACACCAGCAATGAAAACCTTCTTTCCTTTACGGGTAGACTTTATATACATAAATTAAGTGGTACAAGAAAAGCAAAATGAGTATGTTAAATTTGATGTATGCCTTTTTGTGATTCTTCGTTACATTTGTTGTTTTTATAGTGATGCAAGTATGTTTGTTTTGTTCATACTTTTAACGACAAAATTATTTTTATATCTACCTGTACGAATTTCAAACGCGCATTTTTACACCAGCAATGACAACCTTCTTTCCTTGACGGGTAGACTTTATATACATAAATTAAGTGGTACAAGAAAAGCAAAATGAGTATGTTAATTTTGATGTATGCCTTTTTGTGATTCTTCGTTACATTTGTTGTTTTTATAGTGATATTAAGATGATAACACAATAATGACTGCTGTACCCCTATTTTTGACATTTTTACTCTTTGAGTATGTTTGTTTTGTTCATACATCGTTGACAATGTAATGGAATTTGATGCGACTGTCATACAAGTGAGAGGTTTAGCTAGCTATAAAATCAGGTTCAATCCACCATTTTCTACATTAGAAAATGCCTGTACCAAGTCAGGAATATGACAGTTGTTATCCATTCGTTTGATGTGTTTGGACTTTTGATTTTGGATTTTCCTTTTGAATTTTCCTCGGAGTTCGGTATTTTTGTGTTTTTACTTTTTGAATAATTTTTTGACAATATTTTGGTCTCACATCAACATGTATAGATTCAGTGTTAAGACTGAAGTTTTGAGGGACAACATAAAAAAAAACAATATATAGGATAAAGCAAACAATTAATTCAAATAGTTAAATATGTGGCTATACTGTTTTTTTTTAACTCATGATCAAGTCAATAACAAATTGCTAAATAACGAAAGAAATGCAACACCTACATAATAAAGAAGGGCAATCAATGACCGAAAAACAAATAAATAAGAATCATTGATCCCGAAAAAACAGAAGCTACGTGTGAGGGAATACAGAACTTTTTTCTTGCAAGACACTCGTCATGAAAACAATTTGATATGAAGACAAGCTTTTGGTTTAGAAATTTCCAACATGAGGCATTTGCCTGACAAAAAATTCAGCAAAACGACATTTTTTTCATTACAATTTTTTTTTATTCCTCTAATAGTTATTACTTTAAAGTATTGTACAAAATTCAACCAAAAAGATCAATTCGTGATGGCCCAGAACACTTTTAAGATGTTTAAAGGGAAACTTCGCAAAAAAATCAAAAATTGATATTATGTTCATTCTGTATAAAAATGTTCAAATTCAAAGATATTAAAGTTTTATTCCGCTAGATAAGCGATCACCATCGATTTTAAATTTAGAGTATCAATTCTCCGAGATCCGCCATCTTGTCTTCTTTCCCGATGAATAAAAACGATATGTCTATAAACCACAAAGAAACAAAACTACAGTAACCGATGTAGTCGTAATTGCGTGTCGATATCTTGTCAATCGTACGGTTGTTTAATACGACTAACTAACTTGATACGGAAAATATTCTTACTTTTTTTAAATTACCATGGTCTGTTGTTTTTAAACTGTTGATATTGGAATTAGGTGAAAAGTCAAAGTTGAAATCATAAATAAGTGTTCCGTGAAAATTGTTTTCGAAAATCTAATTTGTTCATAATTCTTTAAAGTAATAAACTTTTTTCAAATATATTTTGATCTTCCCTTATCTGATCACCAGCAGGGCTAAAGGTATTACTTCCAAAGGTATTGTGAGGGGTGTGAGGTGACACGTCCAGGTATTCAAGCGATTTCCTGTCGGGCTTGCAAGTTCAGGCATCGTTTCACTTCTGCAGGTATTGATCAGTGTACACGGCTGATAACTTATAACTTATAACTTTCCATTTTGAACTATCAGATGTATAATATACAACTCTGTCTTACTTGTCATTACTAAGCTCATACGCTTGTTTATAAATAACATTTCTGGTGTAAAGAATATAATTCATAATATATAAATAATACCCAAAAAATAAGATTTGATGAAATTAAAATCTATTTAAATATTTTTTCCAAGGGTGAATTTGGGAAAATGTAATATATAGTCATTGTCAATAGTGAAGGACAGATTGGAACAGACCAGAAATATTGATTTAAAAAAATGTACGCACTTGCCGACGATTCGTTTATACGACTGGATATAAAGTTACGGAACTATAGCGCAATTTAAAATATATACGTGTATACATTGAACATAAGAAAAAAACATATATTTTGAATAAATAGGGGTAAAAGTGTTGTAAATAGACTAGCCAACGTATGCCAACAGTATGTAATCATCGAATGTCGATAGACTACAGTTGTATACCAAAAGAAGAAGAGAACCAATTTGATTTAAATACAGGTCGATGTATAACTTTTGCTTTGGTTCATTGAAGCTGTGGACCTAGGAAAATCACAGATTTATATTTCAATAAGATTGTTCTCAAACAAAGGAAGGAATTCGTCATCACAATTGTTATATATGCCACTGGACGAACACTAATTATCCCCAGGGGATGTGAATATTTTGCTGGGAAACTTTTGAGTATCAAAGTTTCAAATTAATTTCGGAATTTATTTTCTTTCTTGGTATTCAATAACCGAAAAAAGAATAAATTACTTGTTCGCTAAATAGGGATATTCTTGTCAGATAAAAGAATTTTAGTTATATTTAAAAAATAGGGAAATATGACATTAAATTGGTTCTGTCTTTTTTAAACATCGTTAAAACGATGTGTGTCTAAGGTGAACGCCACAAGAACCCTGTAATACTAGTACGAGAGTATAGCATGTAAACATTCCTTCTCAATAATATGGTTGTATTGGAAAACTTTTCATACAGATTGACAACTCATTGTCCGATATGCATGTAATATTTGCCACATGACGCCCATAGTTCTTTCTACCATCATCACCTTATTCCTTGATATTGCTGTGAACATCGATGGTTCACACCCAAACAAAATGGGAGTAATGAACCTTCAGAGCTTCTCCGTGTTATACACTTGTGAAATATATAGACGAAATTTCTGTATTGAAATGTATCTACATCTCACAAACAGGATTTTTAAATAACGATTTTGAGTAATCACCTTACAAACCAATATAAACGTATGGCAAGATATAACCATGAAGGAATTTAGTTTTTGTCAGAACTCATCACTATATCATAAACGTATACGTATATATATGCATACAGTTTCAAATATCAAGAACAAGCGTTCGATGTCGATAGTCTGTTCTCTAACTGTTCAGAGTTAGACATGTCACTTGTTCATTCTTGGAAGCCTTCATATTCCCCGTCTAACGATGGGAACTCTTTCTGATTGTGTTGACTATAAATGCTTGTATGGTAATTCTGTCGTTTATCTGTACAAGCGGTTGCATTTCCTCTCCTTTCCCAACAAACAAACGAACGAAACGCAACTAGTCTGATTTCTCTGGAGCTCATCCTCAATGGCTCTTATACGTCAGGAAACTTACATGTATACTAATAATGATTGTTTCATGAACAACGATGTATGAACGAACTATTATAAATTCGTCAATATCTGTAATGCATGACTAAAGTATAACTTTTATTACAACTACTGTATTACTTATTTGGATTAATGACGGCTATCATGTTCAACATTGCACAACTATTATCATAGAATTTTAAAAAAAATCCTCAAAAATCCTCAAAAGATATAATGCCTTAGCTTAGATAATTAGTATTCTTTTCACAAAAAGTTCGTGTAAATGATTGTCAAATGAATTTAATTATGTAAGAATAAAATGTTAAAAAGAAACTAAAAAAAAATTATGCATGTTGTATGTTGTATTTTTTTGTCAATTAAAAACTTTAAAATTGCAATAGTTTTATTAGCATTTAAACACAGCCAGATTTGAATACAAGTTAAGAAATTCCGGTAAAGTCAATGATATCAAACAGATGTACAATGGTATATCAAATTGGGTAATATTGCATTTAGTTTTTATTAAAGATTAAAACTTCTATTTTTTGCTTCATATTTGAATCTTTACGCCAATTGCCGCAAAGAAAGTAATCAAAAATTGTTTCCTTTTATTTTTATACACTTTCGGAATTACGAATCTGAATTTTATTTTCAATTAATTTACACAATCTAATTATTGTATCTTTATTCTCATCGTGTATTTAATCTTAGTGTATTAACATCATGACATCATATACTCTAATCCTTTCTATTTATCCTTTCCAAATAACAACATTTATACCTGTGTACGCTTGAACTCACACCTGCGGCTAAATAGCTACAAGGTAAACGAATTGACCTCAAGCCGAGAAATATACAGTGACCTTTACAAAATAATATACACACTCTGCTCACACATTAGTTGCATTGAAATGATTATCAAAACAATAACGGTAAATAGAACTGAAATATTTTCAGTTCAATATCAGTAAAAATGTTCAATAAATATTTTATGAAAAAAATCTCAACAATAATTAATTAAATTTATTCAAAAACATTTACTAGAGATAATTTTATAGGAGTTTAATTCAATCAATACAAAACGGTATATATATGCATATTCACTTTCGTTCATTCTTATATTGTGGTTTATAACTTCGACCATTCGTCAGCTGTGCGCTTTTAATTACGTATATTGTCGATAAGCTATAAGAGTTAAACAGATTTTATTTTTTCCCAGAATTCAATAAATCGGGCTAATACGTCACGACCCACTCGAGAATTCAACCAAAAAAGTTACAAATACTTGATTTTCTCCGTTATTAGAAGGAATATAAATTTAAAACTTTGCAAATGTGTTTTTTATGTTAAGATGAACATAATTAGATGATAAGTAAAAAATCGCGGAATTTCCCTTTAAATCCTTGAAAAAGCTTCAAAGTATCTCCCTTTGGTGAAAAAATGCCATTTTTTTTGCATAAAAACTGAAAAATCTTTTTTAACACATCGGTGACCTTAATTGGTTTTTTTCCAAGCAAGCTGTGCTAAAACTAAACTTTTTTAAAATTCAAGCGTTTTATGTAATTGAGTTTTTTTTTTATTTCGATATTACATTTTTTCTCCTATTAGTTCAACAGAAAAAAAAAGTACCGAAACAAAAATGCATGCTTTTTTCTAAGGCAGATTGTGAACAAAAAAAAACGGTGACCCCATATTTTTATTTCATTTATGTAGTTAGAATCAGATAAAGTTTATTAATAGAAAAGAAAGCGAAATCCTATATTTGAAAAAAAAAAAGATGATTGATACCAACTTTTAACAACAGGATATACTAGACCTGACAATGAAATGAATGTAAATGAAACTACATTTTATTTTCCTGCTTTATTTGTTATTTTGCTGGGGGAATCCTATATTTCGTTAAGATTCTTGATGTAGCAAGATGTATATTTGTTCTGCAGAGCCAGTGTAATAATACAGCGTTTACTAAATTGTTACACTGGCTACAACAACAATAAAGAAAAAAAATTAAAATACCAAATAATTTATTATTACTGTGATTGAACAATTCAAGATGGCGGTATAGCCCTAAACTACCTTAAATCATATAATTCATACCAAAACTTGAAGTTTACTGTCTAAAATTTACAGAACCAGTATTTAAAAATAACTACAAAGTATTCCATATGAAGTTTTGTCTTAGATGCATGATTTTTTTATTAGTTGTTAGTGATTTTGAACAATCTGTCAGATAACTGCGAGTACTCTCAAATCTGTTCATTGCGTCTTTTTGTGTCGGGATGTATAAGTACCCGGCCACGTTCACTTGTATTTTGTCCATCTGATGAGTTAAGCCTATTTCAACTGATTTTTATAGTTCGTTCTTATGTTGTACTGTTATACCACTGTCCCAGGTGAGAGGGAGGGTTAGGTCCGCTAACATGTTTAACCCCACCACATTATTTATGTATGTGCCTTTCCCAAGTCATGAGGAGCCTGCAATTCAGTGGTTGTCGTTTGTTTATGTGTTTCATATTTGTTTTTCGTTCATTTTTTTTTTACATAAATGAGGCCGTTAGTTTTCTCGTTTGAATTGTTTTACATTGTCTTATCGGGGCCTATTATAGCTGACTATGCGGTATGGTCTTTGCTCATTGTTGTAGGTCGTACGGTGATCTATAGTTGTTAATGTCTGTGTCATTTTGGTCTTTTGTGGATAGTTGTCTCATTGGCAACGTACCACATCTTCTGTTTTATATGTACGTGACAATGATAATTTTAAGTGTCCATTGAAAACGATATGATTTAAACGGTAGAGATGTTGTCGTGAACAAGTATGTTCATCAAGGTAAGAACATGATTTTGCCACCATTTACACGTTTCATTCCCTTCTTTCAATCACAATTTTGTTTTAATCAAATAGAGAGTAACAGAAAAAAACCTAGCTTCAATGCATCCTAAAATGAAGTCAATATTTAGCTGCTATGCTGGTGAATACATCTCTACATGCAATTATTTTTTCATCGATGGTCTTGTGTTAGTTTGCTTACCTCATAATTGGTAGGTGCGACATTAGCCGAGGTCGTGATAACCAAATGTAAGAAAAGTTGAAGACTGCTTTTATCCCAAGTATGTGTCATTTAAGATTTATAACCAAAGAATGGTAAGATTAGAATTATGTGTGCGGGGGACACACTTTCCTGCCGACTGTTACATGGTGAACGATAACTTTTTTCTCGATTTTTTTACTTTGACTGTCCCTTTGGTATCTTTCGTCCCTCTTTTTCAAAGAGTAAAAGAATAATTCAAAGAAAGCGATTCATTATGGATTGAACAATTTAGTAGATTAATTTTAAGTAGTGTATATTTTGTTTTAATCTAAAATTTTATGGAAGACTGTCTTTCTAGTTTTAGTTCCTTGTACGTCGTATATAACGAACGGTACAGAAATTTAGGCAAAATAGGTATGCAAGAAAATAGGTATGCAAGTAACATTTGAGTGGTAAACAAATATGTACTTAAAATTGATAAATACCATTGTTTTTCAGCAACAGAAATATCGTTGTTCCAGCTATTACACCAACCAAAAGAAATCCAAGGATGAAACAAGCCAATTGTTTTCCTCGCCGACTTTTGACAGTCATTTGGTTATTACAAATGTTGTTCAAACGTGTTAAAGCGCAGTTAGTAGGATTCACTGCTTGATCATCTATACTCTCATATGTGTCAGAGTTACAAGACGTTCGGGTTTGTATTTCGCTATAATATACATCTTGTTAAACCTCTGCTGTGTTATCATGGTTATTATCCAACATAGTAAAATTTTCGGAAGTTTGATTGTGCTCCTCTCCTTTAATAAATTGCTCTACTGGTCGTGTTTTTAACAATGTTGTTTGATTTTGGAACGTTTTGTAAGGTATCATAACTGCTCCTCATGCATGTCAAGACAATGTTCGTCTCCATTCGAATTATTGGGTTCGTGTACAGTACGTGTATGCCAATCTGTTACTGTAAACCCTTGTCCACTAGTTGTCCATACCCATACACCTTCTGTAACTTTATCTGATCCTCCAAGCCAAAAAGCTGAAAAAAAATATTTTAAGAATGGATTTACGTGTTGAACTTTTTATTTTGTGTTTAACCACTAGTTCGAAAGTCTATAGTTGAGTATCTCATTCTTGATAGGTCAAAATGTAGGAAAACCTATCGAGCACCTATACAAAAGTATATTTATTTAGGTGATAATAATATTATATACTTCTAAAATTGCGCACGTCAAATTCTTTAAATGTAGATTTGAGAGGTCAAATGTATAAACCATAAAATATAGCAATAATTGAGACCTTGATAGAGCAACATAAAGGGGATATTCAAAATGTGTTGAACATGATGGATTTTTTGCCAGCAGCTGTCAATATTTTATCCCAATAGACCACTTTCGAGTTCATCCGTCACCGGAAAAAAACTCGTCAATCATACACGCCTTTATTACCGTCATTTGTGCGTTTAGGAACGTCGTCACTTCCCTTCCAATGTTGAGCGAGTGGTTGGAAAACTATAACTCTATATTGTACAAATTATTCGGCAAATTGAATTCTCAAAATTTGACAATCAACACTGCTGTCATTAGGGAATTGTCAGTAAGTACCTACAGAGCAACCATTATTTCTAGTTTATCCTGCACAAAGACGATCACTAAGACGCTTGATGAACGTAAATAGTGCAGGGATACAGACAACCCCCTCTATCTGGTAAATGACGTCATTAAGGCGTGCATAATTGACGAGTTTTTGTCGGTGACGGATGAACTCGAAAGTGGTCTATTGAACCACTTTTCAGAGTTTACCTATTGGATTGTTTGGTAATGTGTGTTCGAATGGAATATTAATAATTCAAATCAGCTAGTCGTGAAAACACAAGTAACAATCAAATAACTGCTATACCAATATTTTGACTATTTTATTTATTATGTCTGTTTTGTTCACACATCATTGTAATATAACGGATTATGATGAGACTGTTGTAAAAGTGAGAGGTTTAGCGCTATTAACCAGTTCAATCCACCATTTTCTACATTTGTCGGTACCAAATCAGGAATATGACAGTTGTTTGATGTGTTTTTCATTTAATTTTGCCATGTGATTATGGACTTTCCGATTGAAATTTCCTCGGAGTTCAGTATTTTTGTGATTTTACTTTTTTCAAATAATCTATACCTCTGTAAGTACTGATTGTATGCTACAATTGCAAATATATTTCAAAGGGTGGACGTTTCAGAAACAAAAATGTACAGTAGAACTAGTCCTATAGAAAGAACAATTAAACAAGGTTAAAATTGTCTTAGAGTTTATGCGTTCGAAGCGCGTGGTTGAAACGCGCGTCTAGGGTACTAAATTATAATCCTGGTACCTTTCACAACTATTGTTTGGATTTACATTCAACAGGAACGCCAAAGACTTAATATTCAAATGCCGAGGATAAATTATAACCGTCAACAATTGAAAAGCTATATGATCAACAGATGGCGGGTAAAAATAAACCAAACACAACTAAGGTTAATTTACCTGAAGGAGTTGAAATCTTAGTGTCAAAGTACCGGTATAACATTTAACGAATGTGAAGTTATCTTATGTCTACCAATGCATTTACACAATAATTCATAGTTGTATAGATTTCATTTGACAGGATTCTTATATTACCCTTATACTTAATTTAATTCTTTTAAACAGTTTTAAAATTGCCCATACGTACTTTTTCGGAACTTTTTCGCCTTTGAGTTCAGAAAGTTTATATCACTCATCTGTTTTGGTTCTGCAAGCATACTGTTAAGGTTTTGACAATCACTCTGAAAAAAATACAGTTTTGAATAAAATATTAAAAAAAGTACGTTTGATCGTAATGTGTAACATAAATGTGGTAAGGATGTTCGGTAGTCTTGTTTTTTTTTATAATTATCAATTACTGTTGATTCAATTATTTTCGTGGGTACCAAATTTCGTGGATTTAGGAAAATTTGCATGTAAGTTGATATTTAATTTCGTGGTTTTGCCGGAGTCTGCATGAAAGAGGACGAAAGAAAGGGACAGTCAAGCTCGTAAATCTAAACTAAACTGACAGACCCATGGCTAAAAAATGAAAAAGACAAACAGACAAACAATAGTACACATGACACAACATAAAAAAAACTAAAGAATAAACAACACGAACCCCATCAAAAACTAGGGGTGATCTCATGTGCTCCGGAAGGGTAGGCAAATCCTGCTCCACATGTGGCACTCGTCGTTTTGCTCATGTGATAACAAATCCGGTAAATAGTCTAATTCGGTAGGTCACATTCATGAAAGAAAATGGGATTATAGTTACGACGTAAGGAACATATCCGATATCATTTGTGAAACGGTTATTCCATAACGATCAACCAACTCGTGATGGCGTCCGTAAAATTTACGAAGGGAAGATTTCAACTTCTCCATTTGGAACTCTTGGTTTAGTAGCTTCCTTGTGAGCAGCAACCCTCTAGCAAGAATATCATGAAAGGAAATGCAAACACGGGAATATCGTATCAATTGGGAGATATATATAAAAAAAAAATAGAAAAATTCAGAATGACATTTATTGAAGAACTTTGTATTTCTCATCCTAATCTTAAGAAATGTAACGATGAAAATATGTTTATATGGCTAATGGGTTGTGAGAATCTAGAAGTTCTAAAACACCTATTTAATTTAATAATCAGTCTCTGGACTGAGAGGGATAAGTTGATAAAAATGTAAATAATGCCAATTTGCTGACCCAGTGAATCATTCATAGACCAAATTTAAATTTTATAGCACTAATGGTATCCATAAACAGCTTAATAACATTTTTACATGTACATTATATGCATATATAAATATCTGTGGTTTTAACTTTGCTTTTGTGTTTATTTTCTTTATTCTAAATTTTGTCATTTGTATATCATTAAGAATTAATAATAATCATTGTAACAAATTGTTTGTAATTATACTACTCTTTTAGGGCGTTCTTGATTGACAATAAAAAATATTGTATTGTATTGTATATCCCGTATGCAGGTGCTGCTGGAATATTGCTTTTTAGAAATGTAAAGGTCAGAATTGGAAAGCTGAAATCATCTCTTTTGTCGTTTTTTCAACCGACACTCATTGTCAGTTTCTAGATGTGAGTCAAGGTATGAGGCCGACTTAACTGTATCTGTAGTAACCTTTATCTCTAGTTCGATGGGATAGATGCGTTCCACATAGTCACCAAATTTTGAATAATTTAGTGAAACATGCCTATAAATAATTTGTTATTCGTTGAACATTTAATTTCGTGGTTCACCTGTACCAACGAAATCTACGAACATTGGTACCCACCGATTAACAATGATTCCACAGTATTCGCAATCTTCTAGTGTACTGTTGTGAATTCATGGGAGGTGTTCGTTGTTATTCTGTGGTTCACATTTTGTTATACACTTTTGTATTACTTATTTGCGTAGTTTTCTTTCCAGAGTGTTCTTCCGTTAATTTGTACTGTACTCCTGTCAAGTAATGTTGACATTGTATTTATGTTTCAACATTGCCATATAAGCAAGAGGTTAGGCATGCCATAAAATCCAGGTTTAACTTTAACCCAGCATTTTATTCCATTACACATGTGCCAGGTCAGGAATATGGCAGTTTTTTTTAATAGTCCGGTTCTTTGTATGTCGGCATTTGTTGTTGATGCAGCACAATGTTTCTCTTTTCCTCAGTATTTCCTCTTAAAGTTGATCTGTTTTCCTCGGTTTCGATTTGTGGCTCAGATTTTTTTTTCGCTTTGTCGATTTCTAACTATTTAACAGCTGTATACTACTGTTGTCTTATTCATTAAAGGCATTTTAAGTTTTGTACACTAACCCCTCATTTTCATTTCATAATGTCCTGGTTCCAAGTACTACGTTCCAGTTATTTGCTAATAGTCATACGTTCTCACGTTGTATTGGTATATGTGTAACATAAGGTTTGGTACCAGTAAAACGTTTAATCCCGCTGCAAATGTTTGCACCTGTCCTAAGTCAGGAATCTGATGTACAGTAGTTGTCGTTTGTTTATGTAATTTATGCGTGTTTCTCGTTTCTCGTTTTGTTTATAGATAAGACCGTTGGTTTTCCCGTTTGAATGGTTTTACACTTAATCACTAGTAATTTTGGGGCCCTTTATAGCTTGTTGTTCGGTGTGAGCCAAGGCTCAGTGTTGAAGGCAGTACTTCGACCTATAATTGTTTACTTTTATAAATTGTGATTTGGATGGAGTTGTCTCATTGGCACTCATACCACATCTTCCTATATCTATTAATATTGGGATCGGGAACCAGTCAAGTGTATTAAATCCCTGGATAGAACCTTGCTTTCCAACTTTAAACAACAACGATAAATGCATTGCCTCAAAAAAGGCAATCAGACAAAAAAAAAACTATAAAATGGTAAGATTCGACATATGCATTTAAGAATCCATGCAGAATTTAAGTTGATTAGCAATGGCGGTTTCTTGAATGTTCAAAAATGTTAAAATATGAAGACACGTTTTCTGTTTGTATTGTTTTCATATGTTTTTTTTTCAATTCAAATTAATTACTGTTTAGTGCAATATAGAATATCGTATATAAATATAAGTTACGTATAAAACTATCATGGTACATATTACTTTCAAATGACTACTTGTATTTTCATGTTCTGTAATATTCTCTGGGGCCGTATGGTGATAATAAGAATGACAAACATAGACACAGCGTGTTCATTTGTATTCCACATGAATAATGACACAAATTATATATTGGGTTTACATAAATCATATCAGACTGATACCAAAGGGGAGTAACTCAATGAAAGTAAATCAAAGTACGTAAAGTACTATATAAGAATAATGTTACGTGTTCTTAATGTATAGAAATTCCCAACCTTGGCACCTCTCCAATTATTGTTGCTACTGCTGAAGTAATAACATTTGTCTTCATGCATCTTCCAACCATATTGGCATGATCTTTGAACTGTAAAATGCATTTTATAGATATCAAAATAAAAACGCTGGTATTATTGATGGGTTCAGAAAGGAATGAATTTTAGTGTGGGTAGCTGTACATTAACACGGAACTTATCAACACAATTACAGCTAATTTTCAAATGCTTGTAGAGCAAGACTCTGGTTAGTTTGCTTGCTTTGTATGTATATTATACAATAGTAATTTGAATAACTTCCATTTAAGTTTAATTATAACATACACATGTTTACCTATGCCTATATACATTGTTCCAAGATGTCAATCTTAATAACAAGGCATGGGTAAACGTTTATGCAAAAAAAGCAAGGAAGCCAATCAAGGTTTTACTCTACGAGCATTATAAAACTAGCTCTAAGTGTTCAATAATAATAACGTATTTGAAATAAACCGAATTTAAAACATCTATGTTACTAAAATAGTAAACTCTTTTTTATTTAGGGTTCAGCTGAAGCCGGCATCCAGGTGCAGGATTTTTTCGTTGTGTTTAAGACCCTTTAGTTGCTTTCTACTGTTTTCTGCTATATGGTCGGGTTTTTTTATTTGTCTCTTTGAAACATTTCCAACTTCAATTCTCAATTTCCTTTATTGTTTATGTTTATTTCGTTATTTTGTCTCTTTGAAACATTTCCAATTTCCATTCTCAATTTTATTTCTTGTTTATGTTTGTTTCATTATGTTCAATCGTAAGGTTCCTAAATACTGTCTTTTTCATTGTTCTTTCTCTGCTTGTTTTAATGATTTAGGTATGGAATATATTGCATTCCGAATACTGTCATCCCTTTGACGCCAGATGTTAGATTTTGTAATTACTGGTATCTTTGTGAGTTCTTTAAAACTTAAAAAAAAGAAGATGTGGTAAGATTGCCAATGAGACAACTGTCCACAAGAGACCAAGTTAACCAGAAATTAACGACTATAGGTCACCGTACATCGTTCAACAAAAAGCAAAGCCCATACCGCAGAGTCAGCTATAAATGTTAATTAATAATCACGTATTTTGCTTACGCTTATGTAACGAATTCAAATCATCTATGTAGTAAAATAGTACATTTTTTTTAAAGTTTGGGACTAGTTGAAGCCCGCATCCGGTTGCGGGGTTTCCTACTGTCCACAAGATTTGCATGTATACAAATGTACCTAATACTTGTATACACTACCATTTGTTGTTATTTACTTTTGATTAAAACAGTGTCATATCTATAAAAAAAAAAGAAAACCAATTAAACCCAAAATTGAAGTTATAATTTTATGATTCCATTTCTTTTAAAGTTTTAGTTAGTATAGTTGTCCATCATGATTTAAATAAATCGCACTTTTGACAAATATATTAATAAAACATTCCTGCATAACAGACCTTGACATTGATTTCCAAAGTATCCAGCTGCACAGGAACAAATAAAGCTACTTCCGGTTGGCGTGCATGTTCCGCCATTTAAACATGGTGCACTGGAGCATGGCGTGACTGTAAAAAGAAAATAGAAGCAATGAAGTGGAATCATAATATCCCAATACAGTGATCTATTCGGATTACGATTTTTTTCTAAGGCAATTAGTAAGAAGTAAGTAGCAGATTTTAAAATGGTTTTGGTCTTGGTTTATATTAATGTACCATTTCGAATTCGGAACTCATGCTGAAAATTCAAAATTATGCTTTTTCGATACATACCAGGAAAAGTATGTATTGGTGGTCCATGGTTAATTGTTATTAATGGTAATTTCTTCATTCCAATTGTTTATAATATAGATCGTACTAATTGGTATATATCTTTTTCCAAGTGAGAATTACAGGAACCAATATACAGAAATATCAATATAATCTTATAATAATAAAAGGGGGAAAAAACATCAATAAGAGAAATCTTTCTCATTGGGAATTGGTGTAACAAGTTTGTTAAAAGATGGACCTATAGTAAAAATATGAACATCATGAAACAAAATATATAGTCTTTCTTTTTGAATGACCTATTATCAAGACTTTGACCCTACTCAACTTGAACACGTGTATTGTGTCGTCGTGACATTATAGAAAGAAAATCGATGTTTGATTTAACATGGATCACTTAAACGCACTTTTTGATAATTTCATTGAACAAATAGAGTACAGGTTTGGAGGTATATGATTTTTCTATTCATCAGTGTATTCGTGCATTATTTCTTGATTAAGAAGGCAATATTAGAGCATGAGGTTAATAAATCTGTTGATTCTTACGCCTAAAATTAATCCTCCTATTGTTTTAGACACCCTAATGGTAAACAAAAGGAAATATTGGTCTTCTGACATAAGTTTTTAGAATTTTAGCTTGAAGTAATTACAAAAACAAAAAAAAAACACTTTTTCTAATTTCTACTGGTCATTGATATTGAATTTTGCGCAAATCGAGTGGATAAAGTATTTATATTTTTCACCTTTACATGTTTTTTAGTCAATATGCTTAATTGGACAACATAAAATTTGTTATTTATAACACAGGAATTGCAATTCTATATCTGGAGTTAAAACTGCTAACGAAATTTTAGAATTGTCTTTTTTTGAGGATTAACAATTTAAGTGATGATTTTGTCTTCAGCTTACTAATAAACTCATCATAGATACCAGGACTAAATTTAGTATATACGCCAGACGCGCGTTTCGTCTACACAAGACTCACCAGTGACGCTCGAATCCCAAAAAAGTTTAAAAGGCCAAAGAAAGTATGAAGTTGAAGAGCATTGGGGACTAAATTTCTTCGATACATGTGTTTGTTCATTTTTATTAGAATATAAATAAGAAATATTATCTTAAACTTTATGGGTAACATATTAAAGAATAAAGGTGTATAAAATGTCCTACAACATTCATGATAGGAAAATATGGACCCCAATCAAGGATCTTAAATTTGATGTGTCATAATTTCACTTTGATAACTTCCTAATCTCAATGGCAGTAAATTCTCATTAATAAGCTAAATTATAATTTATCTTTACTAACACATATACATTACTTCAATAGACCATATTACTTGACTCTTGACGAGTTCGTGTTATTTTCATCAATGACACAAAATGTGTGAAATGTGTGATTGGCAGTTAAAAAATAAAAAATAACACAATTCTGCGTTTTGAGCCTTTTCAAATAAATTAAAAGGAGACATTACAATATATCGAACGCACGTGTACGCGAGCTTGTGTGACCTAACACAAAACAAATCAGACATAAATGACCAGGGTTTTTTTAACATTTAAATAAATTTAAACATTTGAAGGTCTGATTCGTCTACCCAATTAAATCGTGTACGACACTATAACATAGTTTAACAACCTTCACATTTTGATCCATTATATCCCTCATTACACGCACAATTGAATGAACTCCCAAGGACAGTACATGTTCCATTGTAAAAGCAAGGTTCCACAGAGCACGGTGTTTCTAAAGAAAAACCAAGATTATTCAGTAGATATTTTCATGTTTGAATTCAAAATATACACATTAAATATATTACCGTAATATCTCTTCAAACATTTTGAACAGTAATTATGCGGCATACACCAAAGTAGGCACAACGAAGTCTATTAAACAAATTGTGCTTAAATAGAAAAACATTAGCTTGTTTGTGTGTCATAAATTTATATAATCCTAATATACAATATTCATCATTACAACGATTTCTATCGCAGTATCAATTAACTCTAATCTACAACAAATCTTTATTTTTAATCGGATTTCAAAGAATGTGTTGACCTATACGATCTGTCGTGTGTCTAAATACATTTACAACTTGTTTTCGTGTTCTTAATTTAAGATACTAACATTGGAAGTTTTGTTTTATATGCAATATATTTAAATATATACATTCACCTTGACATTCAGGTCCATTAAAACCAACAGGACAATGGCATTGGTATGTATCATTTTTGACTTTACATTCTCCATTGTTTAAGCAGGGTGAACTTGTACATGGAGTCACTGTAAATATAATATAAAACATCGTACTTTATTTTATTTAGGGAAAGGTGCATGGTGTCCTTATAATAATAAGAAAGAGCATAATTAGTTTTTATTACATATTGTGTAAAAAAGATTAAATTGTATAGGTTTTAATACATATCTTAATATTAATGACACAATTCAGGTTGTTAAGAATGTCTTAACGCAGGTGTCAATGTCAGGCGGATTTTCTAAATGTGTGCCAATGAATTCTATAGTACAGTCGTTGGACAACAGAAAAAAATGTTTAGAATAGGTTGTTTATCGTTATGCCAACAACTATTCATATTATGTTATGCCAGTAAACTTAAAAAATGTTTTATGAAAATTGTAGCCTTTATGTCTTTGCGGAGATGGAAATAAAGCTGATCTGGGGATGACTTTTGGTATATAAATGCAAATCTATGATGACATTTCGAATAAATGTGGGATTGTTACACTTAACCCTTTTCGGGGCTATTTGTAAATAACAAAATGGGTCAATTTGTTTGTAACTGTTTCTGTATCAATGATACAATCCACACAAACACTTGAGGCAATTAGACAACACTTTATTAAGAAGACAGTCTCACGATGCATTTCGATTGCTTTAAGTGCTAAATTGTTATTTAAAAGTGGTAATATAACTATGTTGGAAATTTCCACTTGTATCATGTGAAATTTAATCATATATATTACTTATACTATAAAGTACTCTTCTATTATTTAACATTTTCTTCAAGCAGACGTTTAAAGATTGTTATCCACATATATTATAGTGTCACAATTGAATGAAACATTTCATATATTTTGATTTTTAGTAAGTCCTCAAAAAAAAAGGTGCAATTTTATTCATATAAATTTTCATTGTCATTTTTCATCATAGTATTACACATAAAATAAATCAGGTTAATTTCTTAGTTTGTATAGTACGTCAGATATTTTCAATTAAATTGCTATATAGCGTTAAAATCAAAACATGATGCAGATTTGACCAGACATGATCGAATTCCGTATTCATCCGTGAATTAACCCTACTGGAGAAAAAAGTAGTCACAAAAATATTGAACTCCAAGGAAAACTCAAAAAGGAAAGTCCCCAATCAAATGGAAAAATCAAAAGTTCAAACACATCAACCGAATGGATAACAACTTTGATATTCCTGACTTGGTACAGGTATTTTCTTTGTGTTTGATCATTACATACCGCATTAGTCGTGTAACTGATTGTAACATATTATGATATTTTGAAAAAATTAAAATCCCCAAAAATACTTAACTCAGAGGAAAATTCTAAAAGAAAAGGATATTCCTGACTTTGAAAAGACATTTTCTTGTGTAGAAAATGGTGGATTAAACCTGGTTTTATATCTAGCTAAACCACTTGTATTATTGTCGCATCAAGTTCCATTGTATTGACAAAGTGTCATTTCCCATTGCAGTTGATATTGCATAACATGAGACGTTCTCCCTGTCTTGCTCATTTTTTAGAATGAACCTATTCAATCACTTTAAGATTTTCTCTTTGATTTGTATATCATAAAGGCTTATTGAGATTTAAACATGATAAAAAATGAAATAGCATTTGGTTTTGTGTGAGTTCTCGAGTCTACCAACTAACCTTACATACACCACACCATCGGACAAACTGTAAGAATTCATACGTGGTATATGTTGTACATTGTATATAACTTTCTAATATCCATTTGGTATCTAAATTATCGCTAATAAATGCGAAAATACTACATAGAAATCCAAATACCAGTATGTTTGAATACTTTTCAGTTTCATTCAATATTTTTGTAAGTCAATAGATTACAAATAGATAGACATGGTCTGAAAACAGGTTAAAAAAAAGACACCCAAACATGCTATCCCTTTAATTATATGAAACAAAGAAGTTGACGAAATTACACAATAATTTACATAACAATTAAGCATGAATCTTATCATCAAGGTAAAACCTCACTATTATCATATACCATTGAGATTATCAAGATTATTAACGTTAAAATTGTGCTGGTGTTATTGCAGGAGTCAAAACAAATGTACTGCTTACTCGTTTAAATAAAGGTGTTTACACCTAAATAGTGTATAATAATAACAAAAATACCGAACTCCGAGGAATTATAAAAATTATAAATCTGTATTCAAAGGACATAATCAAAAGTTCAAACACATTATGTCGTAAATATATCGTAATCAAGGATGTACGTAGGTGAAATTAAGAAAATCAAGATTTCAAAATTGTTTCTATAAGTATGAAGAGCGTTAGTTAAGGTACAAAATAAGCTAAAAATATTGATAGGTCATGAAATTCCTTTTCATGAAATTCAATTTTTAAAATATAACGGCAAAAGACTGACTCATACTTTTATCTTCTATATACTTTGGTACTATTTGGGTCTGAAATCAATTGGAACAAAGTTTTGGTAAATGATATTTTCTGAGCTATTTAGTCTTAAACGAAAAGATAAATGGGTCCGAACACCTAATACAAAATTCGAAAACCTCACCTAAATACATCCTTAATTTTTTAATATTTTTACCTGCACATTTATATCCCGTGATACCTTTTGGACATATGCAATAGTAGCTACATCCAGCTGTTACACAGGTTCCTCCATTTAAACAAGGGGAACTGACACATGCATCTTCTGTTACAAAACAATGCATTATTAACAATTCGATATACTATGGCTATGTAGTTGTGAGACTATAATCTAACAAGCACCAAAAACAAAGATGTAAAAAACAACAATAAACATTCCAGTCAATTCTAATCTGCAAAATCGTTACTGTATATCAAATCATAATTCTATCTCTATGATAGAATATGAAGCAATTAACCTGCTTTTAATCTAAAAAAAACTTTGGTAACGCCATTGTTCGTATCTCATATTGAAATTGACGTTTCGTCATTGGTTGAATTTTATTTTTTTTTATTTCATTATTAACTAATTATAGCGATTACAGGAACACCTTTAAAGTATTTCTCAGAATGTATTTAATTTTAGTAGATCTGAAACGGCGGATTAGAAAGGAAACAAATAAAAAGCTGATATAAATAGAAGGTGTCTTATTTGACGATGTTTGAATCTTAATATTACATTAAGAACATACATATAAAAACAATGACAAATAAAATTGTTTATTTTCCTATTCAGAATTTGTCATGATAAAAAAAAATCTATATATTCACATTTATTCGGAGATTTTCAGAGAATCTTAACACACAATTTTCAATTGAATATCTTTTTTTTTGCATTGAAACAGATATAACAGCACCGAACTTGACCTTGGCATAACATTTCAAATATTTCAGTGTTTGTTATGCTATAAACAGTCGGGGTCATCAGACAGTGTTCAAAATATATTCTTATCCAAAGTCGATAATGTTTAAATGTATGTGGAGCTGCACAAGTATTTGTTGTCTTTAATTTGAAATTAATTCGGAAAAATTATTAATGAACTGTAAATATGTTATTAGCAAGAAAGATTTAGTCTACATGTTTTCTCCTTTAGCACAATTTCGGTAGTGGAAAGAATGTACATCATACTATACCTTTAGTTGTATGACCGTTCGTCTCTGTAAATCCTTTATAATTGGTAATATTTTCCGTCTTTTGTTGTAAACTTGAGTGTCCTTTAACAAAATAATAAATAAATTGATTTTAGAATCCGTAAGTGTTAGTTCTTTATCAACAATGCCCCCTTCTTTCAGGAAATGTGTGGGTTGGTTCATGGAAGGAACGCAAAATTGTTTAATCAAGGACATCAGAGTTGGAATTTGTTCATACAATGTAATTGGAGAATGACCGAACACCTTGATTAGAATACAAATAAAACTAAACTAATGACGACAAGTCCGAATCCCTTGTCTTAAATAATATTTTACAGGAGCTATGTAGCCAGAAATTTAAAAGTTTAAGGTGTATGAATACGCTGACACGCTTAAAAAGAAAGAGCAAAAGAAACCTAATATAATTAGTCAAATTCATTACGGTCGACTTTGTCAATAGAATTTAGAACCTTCGTTTTTTTCGTTAATTACACCTTATGTAAGAATCTTGGATTTTGATTGCTCGATAGCCAGTTTATTTTTCACCAATTAACTGTTATCAAATGAATATCGTTCATTTTTTAACGCAGCCGGTTATTTTGTCAAAAGGATATGCCTTTTTTACCCTCTCTGTCATGGTATTTGACAAAAAAAATCCTCTATCCGACTGGACGTTTTGTAACGTCACGATCATCAATGCGTTTTTAAACATTAACATTCGGTGTAATTAAACAGATATATCATGTTCTTGAGGGCTATTTGCGAAAAATACCAGTCTTGAGAATGAATTTACCTCGCCTTACGGCTCGCAAAATTTAACATTCTCTTGACTTTTCGCAAATACCCCTCCTTAACATGATATATCTGTTTAAAACATATGAGGACAACCTTCATACTCTCTTTATTCGAGAAGTATAATCAACCTTTCAAAGACCTTAATGCGTTTAAAATATATCGTTTTTGAATGATGTTCTTCCTAATATATATTTTGACCAAATACTATGCCAGAAACGGTCATTCTATGTTACATACTTACTGACGTCTGAAGTCGCAGAGACGTATGATGATTATATTCATCCCATTGTACTTTCAGTTGAACTTTACCAATTGAAGGTAACTATCTATGGTTATTAGTCTGTTGATAGAACAAGGGAATCTCCTATATTTGGGTTGGAAGGAGGGAACAATCAATAGTACCACAAATAAGATAAAACGTGTATAATACTTAATAGCATTTGACTTACCATGAGTATTTTTATTTTTGTTAGAACTGGATGTAGCAAAATAAATTGTTACCACCAAACACAAAACTGTCGTTGATATAAACAATACCGTTCCAAATCTCCATCTATTTCTACTGATTTGCATATCTTTGCTGTCCTGGAACTGCCAAGTTTTGTCAGATTGATCATCTTGCAGTTTTTGGTCACTGTCTTTAAATAAACCATCGTCATTTAAGGTTTCCTTTTCTTGAAATGTTATAATTTCCTGGGTATATGTGGGATTGCCAGTACGTGTAAAATACGCTACATGTCCGTCGGTTGTCATTTTTCTTGTTATGAACAAATACTTTAATTATACATTACGAAATTGACAAAATATGTACTTACGAAATATCAACCTTTGAACGATTTGAATGAGTGTTAAATTTCCAATTGTATGAGACTCTAAAGGAAAAGGAAATGAACAGTTTACTAAATGCAAATACATGTACAATACAATTCAAGTGTATTTAACTCCAATTTGTATCAAACTCCAATGTCAGCCCCAGACATGTAGGAATCAGAACTGAATAAGATTTATGATGAGAAAGACATTGGGGCATATATCAGAGCCAGAAAAAATATATTGATTGGATTGAAGTTGTAGGAAAAAAATAATGTGTATTTTTGGGACTTCAAATGCAAAGGCAAATTAAGAAATCGATAAACAAGTTATTGAATGAAAATAACTATGTTTTAAAAGATCAACGTGATATTTTACTTGAAATTAAAAAGATGATGAAAAATTATATTTTTTGTAAATTGTTGTTACCTTTTACAAAAATCTTCTTCTCTGAAGCTACTATGAGAAATTCTACCAAACTTGTCCTCAATCATCATTAGAGTATGTAGTTTAAAAATGTGTCCGATGACCTGGCCGTGAACCAAGATGGCCGACATGGCTAAATAGTTATCAAAAGTACCAGGATTATAATTTAGTATGCCAGACACGCGTTTCGTCTACATAACATAACAAAAAAAAGAGTAACTAGGGTAAAATGCATTTTTTGGCTCATATCTCTGAAACCAAAGCATTTAGAGAAAATCTGCTGAGAATTAGAATTGTTCATTAGGTCAAGATCTATTTGCCCTGAAATGTTCAGACCAATCGGACAACTTGTTGTTGGGCTGCTGCCCCTGAATTGGTAATTTTAAGAAATGTTTGCAGATTTTGGTTATTTTATTGAATATTATTTTATAGATAGATATAAACTATATATTGCAATAATATACAGTAAAGTAAGAGAAACAAGTAGTCTACTTGACCAAAGTGGTCAATTGAAACCCTTAATGAGTTATTGTCCTTTGAAGTCATTTTTCTACAATTTTCATAAAGTTATTAAAATTTTTGTAAATTTTTACAAAATTTTTTCCGCTGTCACTTCTGGGCCGATTACATTTTAGATACAGATAATTGTAAGCAGCAAGATTGTTCAATAAAGTAAGATTTACAAACACATCATCAACACCAAAACACAATTTTGTCATGAATCCATCTGTGTCCTTTGTTTAATATGCACATAGACCAAGGTGAGCGACACAGGCTCTTTAGAGCCGCTAGTTTCACTTTGGATTCAATGAATCATTTAGAAATTGGGTTAAAACTTTGTATACTGATATTTAAGAAAAAAATGTATTACTAATAATGGGTGGATTTAAAAATGTTTGAGAATTCAAAAGGGTGCTTTTTTAAAATACTAAGTCTTTTCTACCTCATGGATAGATTACCTTAGTTGTATTTGCCACTTTTTTTATGAATTTTTGTCTTGAATGCTCTTCAGCTTCTTACTTTATTTGACCTTTTTTTTCATTTTTTGGATTCAAACGTCATTGATGAATCTTTTGTAGGCGAAACGCGCGTCTTGCGTAAATACAAAATTTAACCTGGTAACCGTGATGAGTTTATTTACAACCACTGGGTCGATGCCACTGCTGGTGGAGTTTGAATTCCAGCCAAGTAGTCAGCACTACTGCGCTGACATAAATTATCATTGATTTGGTCAATTGAAACCCTTAATGATTATTGTCCTTTATAGTCAAGTTTTTACAATTTTCATAAATGTTTTAAAACTTTTGTAAATTTTACAAAATATTTTCCGCTGTCACTTCTTGGTCGATTACATTTAAGATACAGATAATTGTAAGCAGCAAGATTGTTCAATAAAGTAAGATCTACAAACACATCACCATCACCAAAACACCATTTCGTCATGAATCCATCTGTGTCCTTTGTTTAATATGCACATAGACCAAGGTGAGCGACCCAGGCTCTTTAGAGCCGCTAGTTTCACTTTGAATTCAATGAATCATTTTAGAAATTGGGTTAACACTTTGTATACTGATATTTTGGTCCTCAATACTCTTCAACTTCGTATTCTATTTGGCCTTTTAAACTTTTTTTTGGATTTGAGCGTCATTGATGAGTCTTTTGTAGACGAAACGCGCGTCTGGCGTAAAAACAAAATTTTATCCTTGTTTCTATGACGAGTGTATGCATCTGCTCTACTTTTTGTCATATCTCTGAAGATATTGGCACTGAAACTTCGAAATAACTAAATTTCAAAAATGATTTCAGATCAAATTTAATAGGAAAACCCATTGTATTAAAATAAACCAATTAGCTGTTGACATCAAGCTAGCATTAAATGAATTTGAAATCTTTGGATCTTATTCAGGATTAATTATAAATAAAAATAAAACAGAAGGGATACGGATAGGAAAACACAAAACTAGTAAAGACAAAATTGCAAATATTAGCTGGACATTTTAACCTGTTAAAGCTTAAGGGAATTGTTTTGGACATGATAATGAAGAATGTGAAAGATTAAATTTTGAAAATAAAATAGATGAAATGGATCATCTGTAAAAAAAAAAAAAAATAGAAATAGAAAGAAAATAACAAACCAGATAAAGTTAAAAGAAATACGATGATTAGTAGCTATGAAAACGGGGGTTTGAATATGATTGACATTGAAAGTCACTTTGAATCACTAAAAGCATCATGGATACGTAGAATTTTAAATAAAGATATTGCTAGATGGCAACTTATACCTTTAAAAAGGCTCAGGAAAAAGTTCCCTAGCAAAATTTTGTAAAAATGTATTAAAAACCTGGCTAAAAGTAGGAGGAGGACAGACAGATATACCAAAAATCTTATACGAAATTAGAAACCAAATTATTTGGGGGAATAAATACATTACATTTAACATGTTTAATAACAAATTTCTTTTTTTTTCAAAAATTAGATAAAAGGCAATTTGATTTACATAAATGATATTTTAGATGAACAATGTTTGTCAATTAGTGGTAGTTATATTGACATTCTTCTTTGTCCAATATATTATTATATAACAAATAAGTAAAGAAAAAAGTCATGAAACCGGTTGGTATAAATGTATGGTTAAATATATTACCATTACAGTCAGAATTTCATTTGAACTATTGCATAAAAATTTTTTTTTTATTATATAGATAGAAACTTTAAGAAAGTATAGCATGTATATTACCTACTTAAAAGATATTGTTAAGATAGAAGGTAACAGACAATTATCAACAATATTTCATGTCATAATCTTCATAGTTTATAATTTATTGCAAAAAAGTAAATATAGAAAAAAGTATTTTTGCTATAAAATATCCAATTAATGTTACCTTGGCCTTAACAATTTTATTAATTTTATTGGATTTACAATTTATAAATTCTACTTTGTATCTGATCAGAAAATGAAAATACTTGATGTATTTTGTATATTCAATAGAGAATTTACAAAATTAATGTACTATTCAAAGAATTTAGAAGAAGTTAAATTTTTAGTTAATGTTAGAAAACATTTATTAGATTGATCTTTTGTATATTAATATAATACAACTTAAAATCATATAATTCACAAGGAGCTAGTGATATTATAATAAAGAACCTTTGGGACTTTGTGTAACAAAGTGTAACAAAGTGTAATCAAGTACTTTATACATTTATTTCATGTTACTATTTGAAAATTAATACCTGTGAGCAAAAAGTGTGTATTGTTAATAATAATGACATTTCTTGAATGAGTTGATTTTTTTAAACCCATCTGCAGACTTAAATATCTTATTCAAATTATGTTTGTATACATAAAGGCGGACTCGGAAGTAAACAAAAATCTATCAGTAATAGTATTACAGTTGGGATACGTGTCTATTACATGTCTATCAAATGTGATCTCGAAGTCAGTTCTTGCTTTATCATATTGCTTATTTCAATCTGAAATAAAGATATCAATTTAATAGTTTTCATAATACACGTCAATTTATTTCAATTAAACACTTTTGATTAGGGATTTTCCGTTTTGAATTGCCTCGGGTTCAGTCTTTTTGTGATTTTACTTTTTATGACATGGGAAACTAGAATTAAATAAACCTCTTCCTTACTCCACTGTAGCTATCGAATTGATACAGGAATTCGTTAAAACCCGGAATATGTCTATGTTGAACACTGTGCTTAAACAGCTGTGGGTAACTTAAGCACTGCCCAAGATGGCGGACTCTAAACTCGTTGATATCTAATTCATACAAAATCTACTTGTTGCGACGTTTTTCATGCAGAATGTAAATGTTTAAAGGATTCTTGAATAAAGAAATCACTAACAATTACCATAAGTTTGTTGCTTTAGACGTAACTTTATTTTCAAATGTGGGTATTTTTTTTATTTAAAAATTTAAGAGTTATAAGTTTAACAATTAAAGGACAATTAACATCATAAAACCCCTTATTTGCAACCTACACTGCTCATTCACCGCCAAATGGGATTTTATCAGCGCATCATACTTACACAACGGAAGTTTTATGTGGGGTTTGTGGTACTCGATCCTGGTTATGGTTTGAACTTTTATTAACTAATGTGAATCCTTTCGACGTTTTTGCTTGGGACCATGGCTTTGTCATACTCTTTAATTTTTTTAGTTTAATTTTCTGTTTGCGGTTTACTTTCACCTCTGTTTCTTTTTATGTGTATTTTGATGATTACTCTTTGACGTGGCTCGGTATTTATACATTAGTTATAGTGTTATGGTGTTTTTTAAATATGTTTCCTAAAATGTTTTATTTTATATCAAATAGAAAATATATAATCAAAAATGGCAGGCAGCAACTAAGGTTTTAATATAAAACACCGCTGTCATACAATAATTTTCCCTTTTCACGAATGTGACCTTAGACTATTTACCGGGTATGTAATAACATAAGCAACACGATGTTTTTCATGTTGTGTCTTGTGAATATCCCTTAGGTGTCTTTCGCCCCTCTTTTATTTGCAGTTAAATAAGGAGACGATCGTTATCTGTCTGAGAGCATACAAAACAAATGCATGTATACTTTAAAGCTAAGTACTTTCCGGGTACTTCGTCTTCCTCAAGCGGTAAAAACTGAAAAAAAGCACACAAGTATTAAACGATGCTTTTAACACCAATCAATCAATCGAACCAAAGAATTGACCATGTTATTAACCTAACCAGCAACAGAAACGTCAAAATACTTTAGTCGAATAAAAGCACTTAATTTACATAAGCCTAGGTTTAATTAATAAGAATTTAAAACATTTAAGCAGTAACTTTATCTTTTTTTCCCTAATTCAATGGAATTCAGAAACAAATTTGACAAAAAGATAGAAAGCAACACATTTTTCTCGGAATGTGTTATGTTAAAAAATGCTTCATTACTTTTTGTTATAAAATAACACGAATGTGTCCAAAGTACACGGTTCCCCACTAGCACTATCATTTTCCATGTTCCATGGACTGTGAAATTGGCTACAAATCTAATTTGGCATTAAAATTAGAAAGATTATACTTTAGGGAACATGTGTACTTAGTTTTAAGTTGATTGGATTTCAATTTCATCAAAAATTATCTTGACCAAAAACGTTAAATAAGAACCTCCCACTTTCATTTCCTATGTTCAGTGGACCGTGAAATTGGGGTCAAAAGTCTAATTTGGCTTTTGAATTAAAAAGATCATATCATAAACAACAAGTATACTAAGTTTCAAATTGGTTGGACTTCAGCTTCAACAAAAACTACCTTGACCAAAAACTTTAACCTGAAGCAGGGCAAACGGACGCACGGACGAACGAACGGAGCAACAGACCAGAAAACCTCTTCTATCGTAGGTGGGGCATAAAAATAATAAATGTTCATTTTTCACCTTTATCAATAAAATTGACAACGGAAATGGTGAATGTGTCAAAGCAACAACAACCCGACCATAGACCAGACAACAGCCGAAGGCCACCAATGGGTATTCAATGTAGAGCGAAACTCTCGCACCCAGAGGCGTTTTTTCGGCTGACCCTTGAGTTCAGTGATAATGGACGTCATACTAAACTCAGAATTATACACAAGAAACAAAAATTTAAAATCGTACAAGACTAACAAAGGCCAGAGGCTCCTGACCTGAGACAGGCGCAAAATTGCGGTGGGGTTAAACATGCTTATGAAATCTCAACCCTCCCCTATATCTGTAGCCAATGTAGAAAAGAAAGTGCATAACAATACGCGCATCAAAATTCAGTTCAAGAGAAGTCCGAGTCCGATGTCAGAAGATTTCACAAAAGAAAAAGAAAATAAACAAAATGACAATGATTCATAAATAACAGTTGCCTAAATATTTCAGTTGTGGGTATCGTTCAACCATTGGGTACCGCTTTAGTCATGAAATAACATGAAATGGAACAAATCGTTCCATAACTAAGCTACAACTACCTTCTTCTTGGACTGTAGTTGAGTTTTATGTTTTGTAATGTATAATATCAAATTGTAGATAATGCTAGGACCATAGTTTTCTTCCATCACACTGTGTATGTAAATCATTTCAGGAAAACATCAAAGGAATGCAAATTCAAATTCAAGGTCTTCTGTACAATGATGTTATGTATAAAATTTTCTGACGTCAGACACTCAAATCAATAAATGTGTTCGTAGATAGTAGCTGTTTTTGTGTTCTGTTAAATTGTTCCTTTTAAAATTGTTAAACGATGATGACTGATGTACCCATATTTTGACTATTTTATTTATTGTGTCTGTTTATTTAACGCATCAATGTAAAAATATCGGAAATTGATGAGACTGTCATTAAAGTGAGAGGGTTAGCGCTATAGAACCAGGTTTAATCCACCATTTTCTACATTTGAAAATGCCTGTACCAAGTCAGGAATATGACATGTCTTGTCCATTCGTTTTTGATGCGTTTTGTTATTTGATTTTGCCATGTGATTATGGACTTTCCCAATTGATCTTCCTCTAAGTTCAGTATTTTTGTGATTTTACTTTATGCTATCTTATAATACACTTTTATTTTCGAATTAAAGGGACTTAATTATTGGTGTGAAATACCTCCCCTTTTACAATATTAAGTATAAGAAACGTTTAAACTTACTGTTTTTCACATATATACTTATTCCTCTTCAAACAGTTGTCATCATTCCATTCATAGTCCAGAACGTTATTTAACTCTAGACAATGTTCGTTGCCATTCAAATTGTTCGGTTCATGTATAGTTCGTGTATGCCAATCAGTTACTGCAAACCCCTGTCCACTAGTTGTCCATACCCACACACCTTCGTGTGCCAAATCAGACCCACCAAGCCAAAAAGCTGTATCCCTTTCTGACAAAATTTAATTGAAAGCATCTTTAATACTGATACATGATGTGCAACATCATTTCATATTTGTTTTGTTAACATTTATTTATAACATAGAGATTCCACATGGTCATATATTCCTACGACACACGCAAATGCCAGACATTGGACAATAAGTTTTATTCGGTATAGGTCATATTCGGGAAAAAGGAACGGAAATGCAGTTACGACATTAGCAAAACATATCCGCTATCATCTGTGAAACGGATGTTTCATAGGTTAAAACAATCGTGATGGCGTCCGTAAAACTACAAAGGGGATGATTTCAGCTTCATGACTTTGAACTCTTTGTTTAATAGCTTCATTTTGAGCAGCATCCTCATTATCAAGTCAATCATGATAGGAAATACAAGCCCTGGAGTATCATATCAGCTGAGAGATATTTACTTCGTATTCTGGTGCTGCTGACATGTTGCTTCATAGAAATGGAAGTTCACAATCATGAAAATGAAATTATCTCATTTGCTTTAAAGTTTTTTATCAACCGACACTCATTGTAAATTTCTAGATGTAGGTCAAAATTTGAAGGAGACTTTAATGTATCTGTTGTATCCTTTATCTCAAGTACCATGGGATAGATGCGTTCAACATAATAAAAAATTTAGAAATTTCGGTTGAAAAGTGTCAGTTTCAAAAGCGTAATATTTGTTACTATAAAACCAAATATCATTTCAATATGTTCAAGACAAATGCGATATTTTAGAAACAAAAGCGGATTGAAAAAACAATATGATTAGATCAAAATTATAAAGTTTGCCGCAGAAAGTTGGAAAGAACGAATTACAATAAAAACTAATAAGATAAGACTAAATATTAAAACTTATTTGTTTGTTTTTCTTTTGTATCAATTAAAACACTTTATCATAAAGAGAAATCTTAAAGCCAAGTTTTACATTACAGTGTCAAACATACCTTTCAAATATTGTTTGGCGTTTTTCTTTAGAAATCTAATTTTACTTAATGAATTATCTTCTGCAAGCATACCGGTTTGACTTTTACATGCTCTCTGATAAAAAAAACAAAAAAACACACAACTTCATTTAATGAAAAAACAAATAAAAAGTACATGCATTGTAGATGACTTGCAGTCCAGATCAATTAACTGGATTAACCTATCTCATGGTCGCTCATATCAAAATATTTGATAGTTGATAATACATGAGTATCCAATCACATTTGAAGATATATGTTCAAAAGGTACTAAAATTACAAAATCTATCTTAGGTGTTTTCTTGAAGGGTTTTGTTTTCAGTTTCTTATAAATTTCGAAACCAGGATGACTGAAATATATGGATTTCTTGCAAACGATAATTAAATCAATCAACATCGCTTTTACATTTTGGAAGGGTGCACTGTTTAGTGTAGTATGTGTGTGGCTTAAGTTGTGTATTGAGTAGGATATGCTTACCCTTCCGGAACATTTGGGATCATCCTCAATTTTTGATAGAGTTCATATTGCCAAGTTTTTAGTTTCCGTGTCGTTTTTTGTTATTTGCCTTTGTTTGTTCTGAGGTCGTTATATTTTTTCCATGACAGTGCCAGTTCGTTTTCTATACATGGGTTGGAATATCCCGTAGGTATCTTTCACCTCTCTTTATGAAAATGTACAAAGGTGTAGTAATAATGAAATACTTTGCTGGTTATACGTCGAAAATCAACACCTTAACAATGCAAGAGAGGTGACATCGTATTGCGTTTACACATTTCATTTAAAACATAACGCTTGTGTATGCTCGCACTTTAAGGATTTCATTGACAAGGGTGTGATTTCTACAAAATCTGCTAAATAGAACTCATCAAAGATATAATATGCTTAAACAAATTCATTAGGAAGAACGACTGAAGTCGACGCGTTAAAAGATTGGCGGTCACAGACACAATTTGGTTGACCAATGCGAAATGTCTGTGTCTCAACTCACTTGAATTGTGTTTTTGCAGTCGTCGATTTATATGTTAATAAATAGTCGTCTGTTCACCACTTACGTCCTTTTTATATTGTGGCACTTCACTTAATTTTGGTTCAAATCGAGGATGATATGTGGATAGCAGAAGATGCGCTGTCGATACTTCCGGTTTTGATCTTCACATACTATATACTATTCCATATGTTCACGTGTGTTACCTTTAATTCGCATCTTCTTTGTTGTTTTATGAGATAAAGGACGTATGGCTAAACATATATATCAAATGTGAATAATTGTTACTCACCTTGGCATCTTTCCAATTGTTTTCCAGACTGCTGAAGAAGTAACAATTTTGTTCATGTCTAGTCCAACCAAAGGGACAAGCAGTTTGAACTATAAAATGCATGATATTTACTTAACAACGAACGTTTTTTCATTCACTTATGAAAGATAAAATTCAAATGCTAGATACTAGAATATATTTAAGTCGACTTAAATGGTTAACTGTTCGTCAACGTTACCATTTCTAACATAAACAACACAACTGATTCACAATAGGAACAGTTACTGCTGAGTGTAATAAAGCAGCGATATTTACTGCTGTTTTTTCAAAAGACTTCTTTCTTGTATCATGTTTATGGTCATGATGTTTTCAGTTTGAAATTGATTCAATATATTTTGTAATTCTTTTTAACGTATACTCAAGTCGTATAAATAAAGTCAAAAACAGTATACCGCAGTTCAATAGTCATAAATCGATTAAGAGAATAAAAATTCGTGTCGCTAACCAAAACTGAGAAAAACACATCAATAAAGAGGAAAATACCGGAACAAAAGAGACACTGAAGTGCATCAAAAGCAAACACCAATATACAAAATGGCTATATTCCAGACTTGGTACAGGGCATTTTTCGAACAATGGTGGGTTGAACCTCGTGTATGGCTAGCTAAATTTTCTGCTTATATTGTAATGTTAGAAATACCACTTATGACAACATCACGTGACAGAAATACACCGTACATAAACACAAGAACACCAAAGACAAAGAAATACATAAATGAAAATAATATAAAAGTACATTTAATACAACATATTAACCACAAAAAAATAACGGACAATTAATTCATGACAGTTCACCATTACACAACAATAGAATAATGACCTGTGCGTCAAACGAATGTATCGAAAACAATCACTTATTAGTTGTGTATATGTATGTAACTGAGCCTTCTAATATATATATGTTATGTATATTCTGTTTGTCTCTTTTGTTCGTCATTTAAAAAAAAAAAGTGTTTGCTATACTGGTAAATATTTTTTTGAAATTATATGGCTAATATAAACTTATCATTGTCAACGGTTTAAAACGATTTGGTTAATTTCATTCAAGATCCTCATCAATAGTGTATTGTATATTAATTGGAATTCTTACATTTAATACCATTTCTAAATAAATACCAGTGCATCAATGTAAAATGATAGGAAGTGTCAAAAATCACCTTGACACTGATTTCCATTGTATCCAGTCGCACAGGAACAAACATAACTGCTCGTTTTTGGTATGCATGTCCCACCATTCAAACAAGGTGAGCTGTCACATGGTATAACTTTAGAATAGAGATAAGACATACTGTCATGACACCAAATATAAACCAAAATAGATACGAGACATACAGCCCTCGGATGGAGTAAACTTTAAGAAAAAAACCTGTGTATAATGGTGTAATGGTGCAATGGTAGAATGTGTATGGTGTTCTGGAGAATGGTGTAAGGCGAATGGTGTAATGGTGTATGAGGAATGGTTTGATTGTGTAACGTGCAATCGTGAATGATGTGAACGAAAGGTGTACGACATTATTAAAGTTTAAAACGATGTAAAATATGAAAAAAAAGTACGGATTTTTAATTTTATACGTTAATTTACAAAAGGGTGATGACAATTCGTTTTTTTTTTTAAAGATAAATAATTTTGTAGTCGCACTCTTTCTTTGTAAATGCATAATGAGTAATGTAGAATGGTGTAATGTGTAAACGAGAGGCAAAAGATACCAGAGGGACAGTCAAACTCATAGATTGAAAATAAACTGACAACGCCATGGCTAAAAAAGAAAAAAACAAAAAGAAACATAATAGAACACAATACACAACATAGAAAATTAAAGACTAAGCAACACGAACACCACCAAAAACTAGGGGTGATCTCAGGTGCTCCGGAGGGTAAACCGATCCTGCTCCACATGAGGTACCCGTCGTGGTGCTTATGTAATTACAATCCCGGTAAATAGCATAATTCGGTAGGTCATATTCGTAAAAAGGGAAGTAGATTGTAGTTACGACATAAGGAATATATCCGATATCATCTGTGAAATAGTTATTCTATAACGGTCTACCAACTCGTGATGGCGTCCGTAAAATTTACGAAGGGATGATTCAAACTTCACCATTTGGAACTCTTTGCTCAATAGCGTCCTTGTGAGCAGCACATTCTATCAAGGAAATCATGATAGGATAAACAACTGGAATATTTTTTCGATTGGAAGATATATAATCCGTATACAGGCGCAATTGGAATGTTACTTCATTGAAATGGAAAATTCACAATTAGGAAGTTTAAATCATCTCTTTTGTCGTAAAGTTTTGTTTTCAACCGACCCGCATTGTGCATTTCTAGATGTTAGTCAAGATATGAGGCCGACGTAACTGTATATGTTGTATCCTTTATATCTAGTTCGATAGGATAGATGCGTTCAACAGAGTCACCCAATTATTTAGTGAGAGTATATCATCTATATAGCGGAATGTGAAGTTACGGGATATAGGTAATTTCTTATCTTTCTTCGTAAGAAGTTCCTGTATAAAGTCAGCCTCATAATAATAAAGAAAGAAGTCGACAAGAAGAGGGTCACAATTCCTTCCCATTGAAGTGCCGACAGTCTGTTGAAAAAACACGTTCTCCAAACGTAACAATAATGTTGTCAATCAAGAAATCAAGCATCTGTACCAAGTTTTTGTATCAACAACCTCACAGCCTTAATCCATTCGGAAAGAGTATATACGTCTTCTTTCTAGCGTTTAGCCCATTGCCTGGCATAATCCTCGACTGAATACATCAGTATTTTAAAGTTGTATATTCAATTGATGGATTTAGGCTCAAAATATTTCGGACCTTTGAATGATATATTTCGCAAGGGAATGTTATTGACAATGTGTTTGTATTATCTTTCATTTTTACTGGTGTGTTTTGTATATGCGATTTTTTTGTTGTTCTTATAACTTGACTCTGTACTTTAAAATATCCTGTCATTATGATTTTCTTTTATTAAATGTCATTATCTTATAGTTTTATTATAAATAAGAAAATACTTTGTGCGACAAACGACCAAATTATTTTAATCGAGTAGTAGTATTAACCATTTTTGGATTCTTAGAAATTCTAAAGAACTTCTGGACAATTTTAAATCTCATCTATTTCTGAAATTAATTCTAACATAATTTAAACCCTGTATGCCAACCTTTCCCATGTGAAATTATAAATAAAATTGTTTTGTGTAAACACTGAAAAACAAAATGGCTTCCTATTTGACGTATACATTTTCTGACGTCAGACACGCGAATCAATTAATAGGTTTTTAATTTGTTAGATGCGTGTGTGCTTTTTTTGTTAAATTGTTTGTTTTGAGATTGTAACACCGTAATGACTGCAGTACTCATATTTTGACTATTTTTTTGTAGTATGTCTGTTTTGTAAATATAACGGAATTTGATGCGACTGTTTTCTACATTTGAAAATGCCTGTACTAAGTCAGGAATATGACACTTGTTGTCCATTCGTTTGATGTGTTTTATCATTTGATTTTGCCATGTGATTAGGGACTTTCCGATTGAATTTTTCTCGGAGTTCAGTATTTTTTGTGATTTTACTTTTTACCAGTAATAACGTGACCAGTTGGATTATATGTAAATTGGGAATTTGTACAGGTCCAATCAGAAGGTTAGACTTGAAGTCGTCAATATTGAGATCCATCAAAACGTGTTTGAAATTGAAAATTTAAGTTGCAATTGGTTTGATATAGGTAAAAGATTGGTTCAGACTGATCTTTAAAATAAGGAGGTATTTTTAACATAGATAATTTATGATGAAGGACATTGCCGAAGTTAACGCCATCGAGAGACGTGTTGACAAAGGAAAGTTTTAGAAAAAGTGTGCTGCAAAGGTTTGTCACGGTACTTGTCTATCCCAAATTCATGTATTTGGTTTTGATGTTATATTTGTTATTCTCGTGGGATTTTGTCTGATGCTTGGTCCGTTTCTGTGTGTGTTACATTTTAGTGTTGTGTCGTTGTTCTCCTCTTATATTTAATGCGTTTCCCTCGGTTTTAGTTTGTTACCCCGATCTTGTTTTTTGTCCATGGATTTATGAGTTTTGAACAGCGGTATACTACTGTTGCCTTTATTTATCGTGTATGATGTAATGGCACATGATGTATGGTGTAATGGTGCATGGTGAATGTTGTAATGGTGTATGGTGTAAGTGGAAAGTTTACACCATCCAAGGAATGTACTATAAAATAAAATAGAGATGTGACTTAATGTCATGACACCAAAAATAAACTTAAATAGAGATGAAGCCTTCTGTCATGACACCAAACATAAACTAAAATAGCGATGAGAAATCCTGTCATGAAACCAAACATAAATACTGTAAAGCTGATTTGCGTCCATGACTTCTGCAAAGCAACTCGAGCATTGTTGAGTAGACAACAGATATAACTGATATATTTGATATTTGAGAGATTTGTTTGTAATTTGGATCATGAAAGAATGCCCTTATTTATTTTATAGATGACGAACGTACATTCAAACACGCTACTAAAAGTACGATAACACGAACGAAATATTTCAAGTATTTCAACACAATTATATTGTCAAGAATGTACGATTGCTGTAAATTGTGGTCAGTTGTGAAGACTCACGTTTTTTCAGCTGGGAACAGCTTTGTAATTTTAAAAAGCTTTTCTCGCTAGTTGGTACGTATAATCATTGAGATTCGGTTTATTCAATTTTGTGAAATCTAAAATTTGACAGAATCCTATAAGATTTGTAACGGCAACAAAAACATAATAATAAAAAATTTAACAACCTTCACATTGTGTTCCATTGTATCCATCCACACAAGCACAGTTAAAAGAATTCCCAAGCACTGTACAAGTTCCATTGTGTAAACAAGGGTCCCGGGAACATGGAGTTTCTGAAAAATAGCATAAGTGAAACGCTTATAAAAAGACCCTTTAGTGATATCTTTAATGCATGCTCTCTAAGTAATGTCATGGGAAAATGTGTCCAGTAATTGTGTTTAATATATGTAATTAATATTTTACATTTGTCTGGAAAATGTTACAGTACGTTTATGTAGCTACTGATATCATGTTGACAGATATATATCTCTAGTCGATTTACAACGGATATTTGAAATAAATCAACTACTTAAAAAAAGGTGTTTGGCGATAAAAAAAAAAAAAAAAAAAGAAAAAAAAAAAGAAGAAAAGATTTCAGCATTTTGGTATTCTAAAAGAAGAAAATTAAGAGTTTTAAAACCTTCACATCGTGTTCCATTGTATCCATCCACACAAGCACAGTTGAAAGAATTTCCAAGCACTGTACAAGTTCCATTGTGTAAACAAGGGTCCCGGGAACATAGAGTTTCTGAAAATAGCATTTGTGAAACGCTAATAAAAAGACCCTTTGGTGATATCTCTCTATGTCATTGGAAATGTATCAAGTAATTATATTTAAAACATATAAATAATATTCTATATTTGTCGGGAAAATGTTATAGTACTAGTATGTTTATGTAGCTACTGATATCGTGTTGAGAGATATATATATTTAATCAATATACAACAGATATTTGAAATAAACTCACTACAAAAAAAAATGATTGGCGATAAAAAAAAATCAGCATTTTGATATTTCAAAATACGAAAATATACAGTTTTACAACCTTCACATTTGGTTCCATTGTATTCATCCACACACGCACAGTTGAAAGAATTCCCAAGCACTGTACAAGTTCCATTGTGTAAACAAGGGTCCCGAGAACATGGAGTTTCTGAAAATAACATTAATGAAACGCTAATAAAAAGACCATTTAAAGATACATTTTATCATATAAATCATTATGTTTGGGATTTTTGAAATAAATTCACTACTATCAAATGTTCAACAAAAAACAATCCGAGTTTCGTTTATTTTAAGAATAAAATGGAGAGTTTTACAACCTTCACACTGTGTTCCATTGTATCCATCCAGACAAGCACAGCTGAAAGAATTGTCAAGCACTGTACAAATTCCATTGTATAAACAAGGGTCTCGAGAACATGGAGTTTCTGAAAATAACATAAATGAAACACTAATAAAAAGACAATTTGATGAAATCTGTAATGCATGCTCTCTAAGTAATGTCATGGAAAAATGTGTCCAGTTATAATGTTTAATATATCTTATTAATATTCAATATTTGTCTTGAAAATTTTACAGCACGTGTAGGTAGCAACTGATATCGGGTTGAGAGATATCTTTCTCTAATTTTTGTTCTATTTTCACATTTTCTTACCGGTGTGAGAACAATATTTCCCCTCACTAGTGAAAAATCTGTTCTCGGCAAATGATTGAAATTTAATTGTGACGTTGAATTTTCTTTTTCTTCTAACTTTTCTTATTGTGACGTCATGAGAAAAGGCGACCATGCCTGATGACGGCATATCAAAAGTACACAACAGTCCTCAAATCTTTGAAAAGGAAGTATAAAAATCATAAGAGAAACAGATTCCACCATTGTAACTCGCGTATTACGATATTTCTCCACTCTAAACAGGTAATCTTTAATTATTTAAAATGCTCGGCAAGCCTCGCGCTTTAGATATTAAAATTTAACAGTCTCGAGTGGAGGAATATCGTTATACACCTGTTGCAGTTGTGGAATCTATATATCTTTAATCGATATATAACGAATATTTGAAATAAATCAACTACTAAAAAAAATGTTCAGCGATAACCAAAAAAAATGAATTCAGCATTTTGGATTTAAAAAGAAAATGGAGAGTTTTACAACCTTCACATTGTGTTCCATTGTATCCATCCACACAAGCACAGTTGAATGAATTCCCAAGCACTGTACAAGTTCCATTGTTTAAACAAGAGTCCCAGGAACATGGAGTTTCTGAAAAAATAACATTAGTGAAACGCTAATAAAAAGACCCTTTAATGATATCTCCAATGCATGCTCTCTAAATAATGCATTGGCAAAATGTGTGGAGTAATTGTGTTTATTAAGCAACATGCTATATAAGGGAGAAAATTGTAACAGTATATTTAGGTAGCCACTAATATTGTGTTAAGAGATACTTTAGTATATATCTTTAATAAATATGTAGCGGATATTTGAAATCAATTCACTACTAAAGTAAAATGTTAACGACAAAAAACAATCAGAATTTTTTTTTAAATAAACAAAATGGATAGTTTTACAACCTTCACAATGTATTCCATTGTATCCGTCCACACAATCACAGTTGAAAGAATTCCCAAGCACGGTACAAGTTCCATTGTGTAAACATGGGTCTCCAGAACATGGAGTTTCTGAAAATAACATAAGTGAAACGCTTATAAAAAGACCCTTTAATGATATCTGTAATGCTTGCTCTCTTAGTAATGCATTAGGAAAATGTGTCCATTAATTATGTTTAAAATATTAAATAAGTATAATATTCTATATTTGTCTGGAAAATGTTGCAGTATATTAAGTTGCTACTAAAATCGTGTAGAGAGATTTAAATCTTTAATCGATAGTTTTACAACCTTCACATTGTGTTCCATTGTATCCGTCCACACAAGAACAGTTGAAAGAATTCCCAAGCACTGTACAAGTTCCATTGTGTAAACAAGGGTACCGAGAACAAGGTGTGTCTGAAAATGACATTAATGAAACGCTGATCAAAAGACCCTTTAGTGATATCTTTAATGCATGCTCTCTAAGTAATGCATTAGAAAAATATGTCCATTAATTATGTTTCAAATATTAAATAAGTATAATATTTTATATTTGTCTGGAAAATGTTGCAGTATATTACGTTGCTACTAAAATCGTGTAGAGAGATTTAAATTTTTAATCGATATATAACGGATATTTGAAATAAATCCACTACAAAAACAAAAGTGTTCTTCAATAATAAAAAAAAAAGGAATTCAGCATTTTAGTATTCAGAAGAAATTAAAGAGTTTTACAACCTTCACATTGTGTTCCATTGTATCCGTCCACACATGAAGATGTTTAATAAACAACATACTTTATTTTGGAGGAAAATGTATCTTTATGTAGCTATTACGATTTGCTATCCGAAACTGCCATTCATTGTGTTTTTGTACTACGCGCAAAACAAATATACAACGACATGTCTAAACCTAACGAAAACTAAACAAATGAGAACAGTATTTTGATTTTCGAATATTATATATATTTTTTTATTGGAAATTAAGGACAAATGTAAAAGAAAGATATTCTGAAAATATTGAGGGGATGTATTTATTACAAAGATGTTTATTTTAAGAAAATAACAAGAAATCATGAGTTTTCCCGTACTTTTTCAAATTTTAACTAAACTGCTAAAATAACACAATTTGTTGATTGGTTTTATAGGGGAAAAAATTGAAAAATGTAACACTGATATGTATTCTACTTGTTTTGCCACCAATAAAAATATTTGTACACTGTAAATGTATTGTGCATCATTTTTTATAAGAAACCTGTTTCTCTAGCTTTTCACAACTATGCCATATATGGGTATATTTAAAATGAGTATACCGTAAAACAGAGCGCATGAACCCATATCTTTTTTTTACATTTTTTTGAACATCTATCTATACTGAAGGTAAAAAACCTGAAAAAGAAGGATCTTATTTATTTTGAGTTTGAGCAGCAATCATCCTTAAGTCGGATGAGCAGGCCAATCTTAAACGTTTGGAATGTAAAATTTATAACAGATAATAAGGAGAGATGACAACCAACACATAATTCAAAAACTTTTACAACCTTCACATGTTGATCCAATGTATGCATTCACACAAGCACAGTTGAAAGAGAATGTGTATTTCATGGCAGGTTTTTTGTATGCCAAACTGAAAATAAGTCGAGATCTCAGTTTACTAACCAGATTACTTCAATCTGGTCTCAAAGATTCCTTGAGCCACAGCGGTCGTTGATCGTTATCCTTGAGCCACAGAGGTCGTTGACCGTTATGAAACTGCTTTGGGAATATGATTTTGGTTCGGTACAAAGCAGGAGTTTAAGTAAAACTCAAAATAGACCTTCTCAAAGGAGCATATTTCATTGATTTCAAGAAAAAGGGCTAACTTCACAACTCATGCAATCATTTCAGAATGTTAAATTTTAGGTGAATATTTAAAATTCAAATAAAAAACTTATCTTTCACTTTTGAAACGATGCACGTCTGTTTGGCTGAATTTGAGACATGCAGGTTACCCTACCCAGGGGCATTATTCTGAATTCCAGTAAACAAGTCTTTGATATAACTCTTCCACACAAGCGTTTTGACGAATCAGCAAATACAATTTTTTAGTCTTTGGTATGAACTGCACACCACCACAAAACACCGATTTGGTCAAATAAAAACTTTTTGAATTTGAATCAATTTTTTTTAAACGAGAGTTACCATATTTTTTTATTTTACCTTTTAAATGATATATATAGATATTGTTCGTTTTAGGGAACAGCTCGCTGACCAATTTTTAAATCTACACCTGCGCGCAGGTGTATGAATTATTCGGTCTAGGCCTGGCTACTTAAAAACGATACAAAAAATCGCATCTTCATTATATTGGTATTAAGGACCATAAAACATGATTATGTTCCAAATGATTATTTTTCGTAAAGACTTTCGACAAATAAGACGAACACAAATGCAGATAGTTTCCTAGTTGTCTTCATTCGGGCCACGGGTTTAGACATTTGTATTAAAAATCTACAAACATGAATTCTGGCAACTTTTACATTGAAGATCAAAATAAATTCAAAATCTCTGACTTACAAATTACATAAAAAATAAACGAAATGAAAGTTCAGAATAAACCATTTGAATGTTATTGCAAAATTCCTTACTTTCTTTTTGAGAAATAATAGGAGTGTCTATCAATTTTCTTTGAAAAACATTTCCTAACATAAGAAAATACGACATCAAGTGGAAATGTAGGCAACTAAAGAGGGACACATATTGCTTATCGTTTAAGAAAAACAGACCAAACACAAAAACTATTTTGTATCTGTAACTGATTTTTTTCGGGTCGGATATTGTTAAATGTGTTATCGTTTGTAGTAATTCTATTTTTTTTAATAGTCGTATGTTAAAGTTAAGATAATTAATCACACAGTTCATTTATAACATTTTAGTTTTTTAGTTTGGGGCAACTACGATTTCTTTCTTTTATAGTTTGATTAATAAGAAATACCAAAATAGCTAGATAATACAATTAATTTTCTAATTACTAACACAATGCAATGTTAATTAAATTGTAATTACAATCCTGATTTTGAACTATATCAAACTTTTAGAAATTTTACTGTGACGTCACTTTTACCTGAGACGTCATTGTGTAGCGTTATCCGGTCGGTGACATTCATGGTTCTTTTGTGATGTTTTATGTACTGTCCTATTTTGTATTACGTGTTCGTTTTCATTCTGTGGTTAGTCACCACGTTGTTGACATGAACATATTTATTTGTAGATCTGCTGTTGTCCTGTCATGTTATGTTGTCATTTTAGTGTAATATTTAACATTGCCTTTCAAGCGCGAGGTATGGCAAGCCGTAAAACCAGGTTCAACCCACCATTTTTTCTTAAAATGTCCTGTACCAAGTCAGGAAAAGGGCAGTTGTTATCTTATTGTTCGTTTCTCTTGTGTTGCATTTTCGCTTTGTTTCCACTTCGGTGTTTCTTTTGTTTCGTTGTTTTCCACTTGTAATTGGTATGTTTACCTCGGTTTTGGTTTGAGATCCGGATTTGTTTTCTCTCAATCGATTTATGAATTTCAAAAAGCGGTATACTACTGTTGCCTTTATTTAGCTTTTGATTTTGACATTTGATTAGGGACTTTCCGTTTTAAATTTATGTCAAAGTTCGTAATTTTTGTGCTTTTACCTTTTACCTTATCGACGCACCTTATCGGTATCTCTCCATGATTGAAAGTACTGCAACTTTTTAATTTATCACACGTAGTTCCTATCGAACTAACATAATCAGAACCTTAACATTGAAACTTGCCTTTTAATTGAATGTCGCGAGACCATTGCCTAGAGTACATGGCCTCAAAATTGTCGCCAACTGATAGTTAGGTAACTTCATACAAAATAGCATTGATCAATTGGTAGTAGTTTCTACTAACTTAAGCAGAGATTTAAATAATTGATTACGCCAACGTTTCCTGTAAACAATACCTATGTTTCGTGTTCAGCGACTCTCGCCGCATGCGAGACAAAAACAATAAAATATCACATAACTTTTGCATATTAAGTACCTTGTGATTCTGCAATTTGGTTCGAACTGGATACACCATAATAAATAATCAGCAATACGCCCAAAAATGTTGTTATTGTAACCAACAACGTTCCGAATCTCCGTAGACATCTCTTTCTACTGTTTTGCATGTCTATGCTGTTCGGGTTTTTCCATATTTTCCTGAATTTATTGACTTTTGTTTCTTGGTCCTCTTTAAATAATTCATCGTATTCTCTAAATGTTTCCATTTCCTAGAATTTTATCAAATCTGGGCTGAAGACCGTACCTAGACCTATAATGGTTTACTTTTATAAATTGTGACATGGATGGAGAGTTGTCTCACTGGAAATCATACCACATCTTCCTATATCTAAATATATTTTTATGCCCCACCTACGATAGTAGAGGGGCATTATGTTTTCTGGTCCTTTCGTTCGTTCGTTCGTTCGTCCGTCCGTCTGTCCCGCTTCAGGTTAAAGTTTTTGGTCAAGGTAGTTTTTGATGAAGTTGAAGTTCAATCGACTTCAAACTTAGTACACATGTTCCCTATGATATGATCTTTCTAATTTTGATGCCAAATTAGAGTTTTTATCCCAATGTCACGGTCCACTGAACATAGAAAATGATAGTGCGAGTGGGGCATTTGTGTTCTGGGGACACATTCTTGTTTTGTTCTTTTATGTTATTTGTGCAAGTGTGAAAGTTTAAATTGAAACGCTTTTTTCTGGCAGAGGATAGACAGACGGTTGCCGTTAAAAACAACACAGACATTGACAAAAATGATTGATAAGTTAAAAAGCACAGAGAACAATATATAAAACTAACTCGAGAGCAACAAGAATTCCTTTAAAACAAAAATTCCAGGTGCTCCAGACGATTAAGATACGACACATGAACACCAAAGGCATAAAACTTTGCTCAGTGCTCTGAGCACAAAAATCATGCTCGAAAGTTGTATGACCGTAAGGCCAAGTCTCATCAACTAGTAATATAGATAACAAATGTCAAGATACAAAAAGTACTAACTTGTTTTAGAACATTAAAACTGATGACAAAAATACATAGGATAGGGTGGACTAACACAAATACCGGTATTAAAAAAATATCAAATTTTTATAAACATATTATTTATTATTTAACCTCATTTTCAGGAGAACAGCGTTATGAATGGAATAGATAATTTGACAAAATAAGTACCCCTGCCAATGTATTTGTTTTTATGGAATCTTCAAGTTTGTCAAAGCGAGCAAGCAGCTTTTGTGTCTATGGGTTGTTGTCGGATTGATTCCTAATTCAACATGTTCAAACAGAACATTATTCTCTGAAACTGACATTATCAAGATGCTTGGTCTTAATTAACAATATATTTCTTACATTGGGGGACGTGTTTGTCAACTAAAAGTCGGCACTCCATGGGAACAAACTGTGGTGATTATATATGTTGAACGCATCAATCCCATCGAACTTGAGATAAGGATACAACAGATACACTTAAGTCTGCCTCAAATCTTGACTTGCATCTAGAAATTGACAATGATGATCGGTTGAAAACAAAACTTTACGACAAAAGAGATGTTTAAAATGAAACGTTCCATTTCTATGTAGCAACATTCCAAAAGCGCCTGCATGCGAGGTTATATATTTCCCATTTGATACGATATTTCAGGGTTTGTATTTCTTATCATGATTTCCATGATATGGGATTGCTGCTGACAAGAAACTTCCTTTTCACAGATGATAGGGGATATGTTCCTAATGTCGTGACTACAATCCCGACCCCTTTTGCCGAATGTAAACTACCGAATAAGACTTATTATCGGGTGTTTACTAACATGAGCAACACAACAGATGCCACATGTGAGGGAGATTCTGCTTATCCTTCCGGAGAACATGATTTTAGTGTGGTTCGTGTTGCTCAGTCTTTTGTTTTCTATGTCGACTAATGAGTTGAATGTCTCTCGTGTGTCTCTTATCGTTGTTTTATCTTTGTCATTTGAACTCTTTTGGATATTTGTTTCATTGGCAGTCATGCAACATCTCTTAACTTTTATATTAATTTCATAACTGTATATTGTATGTACATCTAACCTGGTCTAAATCCTTCGTCTTGACATTACAGTAGTCATTGCCTTGGTGATTTTGGGGTTTTTCACCATACATTTCAGTGGCTGTTTGTGTTATAAAATTTCAGTTTTTTTAATATGGATAAATTTGTCATCTTAGTCATCTCTGAGATAAAAACGATTTATATTCTGACATTTGACTACCGCTGTGATAACAGATTACGATTTAAGTTATCTATCATTTCGATCTATAAATAAATTATAAAAGATTAATATCCGTTTTCTAAATGCGACTTTCTATTATTTCTGTTTTAACATGCACAGTTGATTTTTTACATACAAAGTTGATATGTTTAAAGCACTACATTTTTGATTTAATTTTAACTTATTTGAGATTTAAACTGTCAACAATCAATTGAATCACAGAACAAGATATATATCTTTTTTTATAATGAAGGAAAATGATATATGGTTATCTTTTAAGGTAGCACAATACAAAGATTTGTTCACTCCCAATCGGACAACTTTAAACTGATGTCATTCATTTAATCCTGCTTTATATATTATAAATGAGGTACCAAAAGAAAGAAGAAAGATTCATCTTTCAAATTGTGATAATTTTATTATGACATAAATACTACATAATTAATTATTATGTAATAAGTTGCTATATTGTGATGTCCACACTTGAATGAATTTAGCGTCTTTGTTCTTCATAGCATCCAAAAATATTTAATAGATTCTGGTACAACACAGCTTGACCTCCAAAACTGTGTCTCAGATTTCCAAAAACATCAATAGAACAAATTTTATACTATTTTATGAATTTAGTGGTCTCTTATGAATTATTGTTGCAAATTTCATTGTAGATTTATGAGAGAATGAAATACAATAGGAAAAATCTGAGACACAGTTTTGGAGGTCAAACTGTGTTGTGTAAGAATCTATAAAATATTTTGGGATGCTATGAATAACAAAGAAGCTAAATTCATTCAACTATGGACATCACAATATGGCAACTAATTACATAACAATCAATGATGTAATAATTATGTCATAATGAAATTATCACAATTTGGAAGATTAATCCTTCTTCTTTCTTTTGGTACCTCATTTACAAAATTTAAAGAAAGATGAGTGGAATTACATCAGTTTAAAGATGTCTGGTTGGGGATGAAAAATCTTTGTATTGTGCTACCTTAAAGAGAGAAAAAAACTGCCTTAGTACACATAACGACAATAACAAATATAATATGTCTTTACGTAATGTACAATAAAAAACATCAATATATATTTATGATAAAAAAAGCGATTTTTTTTTTTTACACAACTGCGTCCAAATGAAAAGCTTATTTAGTTTAAACAATATTTTATTTTCAAAAAGTGCACAAAATATGATTATACAATATAAATACAGGGATTTGGAAACAAGAAAAACTTATATAAATCCGTCTCCCTTAAACTTAACTTAAATCGTAAAAGCTTATTTGAAGTGAGATATTTTACACAATACGATTTTTACCTTACTCCTTAATTAAATTATCGCAATGTTTGGGCAGTATTAAAAAAAAATGAAAATAACACTTTATAACTTGCGCGGATTTTTCTGGATTTTTCGTAATTTAAACTTTATCAAGAACATTAAAAAAAAATGAAAGTAAAAAATGTATGCATTTAAGGAGCTATATATGACCAACAGAAACTAAAAGAATAAGAATAAGAATTTTATTAGTCTAAAATCCAAACAATAGGATTGTTACTAAATAAACAAACCAATACAAAAAAAAAAAAAAACAGACAGACAGACAGACAGACAGGCATATAAAGTACAAAACGATAGACATTAAACTCAGTGATCGTTTCCGTTCCTAAAAAGAATATCAAAAACGTCTGTTGTTGGTTCTAGACTTTCGAATATGTTGGCCTCAAGCCTCACTGATGATACATTAGTTGTTAAATGTGCATCTCTGAGTGCAATAAAGTTAGAACCATAGATGTAATTCAAACTAAACCTCTAACGGGAGGGATTGTTATGGATTTTCATATGACGAAGACATAATCTTTCAATCAGCTTGATTGAGGTCAGGAGCTGCGGCATGTCAGATACTGCTAGTAGTCCTTTGTTAATGTATGTATCATTGTCATTTTGCTTAGTTTCTTTTGTTACCTATTCTGACATCGGACTGGAACTTCTTTTAAACTGAGTTTTACTGTGCGTATTGCTATAAGTTTCTTTATTCTACATTGGCTAAAGGTATAAGGGAAGGGTTCAGATATCCCTAAACATGTTTAACCCCGCCACAGTTTTGCGCCTGTCCCTCTGGCCTTTGTTAGTTTTGTATATTTAATTTTAGCCCATTTATATATTTCGGAGTTTAGTATGACGCCCATTGTCGTCATTATCACTTCAAACTAGTACAATTGTTTTATTTAGGGGCCAGCTGAAGCATGCCTTCGGGTGCGGAATTTTCTCGCTGTATTGAAGAACCATTGATGGCTTGTTTTTTTAATTTTGCTCTTTGCTCGGGTTGTTGCCTCTTTGATATATTCCCCTTTTCCATTTTCAAATTTGCTTAAATTATGTGTAAATTTCAAGAATAAGAAGAAATTGTGGGGAAATTACAAGGGTAAGAAGAATTGTGCGGAAATTACAAGGGTAAGAAGAATTGTGTGCGGAAATTACAAGGGTAAGAAGAATTGTGCGGAAATTACAAGGGTAAGAAGAATTGTACGGAAATTACAAGGGTAAGAAGAATTGTGCGGAAATTACATGCCTACGAAGAACATGTATTAAATTTAAACATAATTTCTACTTTTTTTTTTAAATATTGCATAAATTGTAATATTTAAGTATACCAAATATGTAATGTATCGCCATTGTATGAGGTCCACGAGGTTACATTATGACTCAATTTTTGAACTCCAAGTTAACCTCTATTTGACCCGATAGTCACTGATGAGTCTTTTTTAGACGTAGCAAGCGTCTGGCATACACAATTTTAATCCTGTTGTCTTTGGTGAGTTTATTTTAAGTCGGATTAAAATTGGGAATGCGGGAGGATTAGCCCTCGTTCAGAATGTTTTTTTTCCCAGTTAAGTCCTAATATTATTTACAATTACTTCCACAATTCAAAGTACACCTCCCTCAAGGGTAACTGGGGAAAGAAATATACCCAGATAGCAAACATGTGTTGGGCCAATGTTGGAAAACTATGTTGGGCCAACGTCATTTTGCTCATCGGCCCTCAGTCGGCCCAACATCAGTATGCCAACAAGGTTAACTATTTGCCAACAATCTGCCAACAATGTCAACTATTTGCCAACAGTCTACCAACGGCGTCTAGTTTTAAAATTATGTTGGACCAATGTTGGTCGAACAGCAGTATGCCAACGATGCCTTCAGTCTGTCAAACATGTTTTTCATGCATTTCATCTTATGTATTATATAATAATCAATTTCGGCTGTCATGTGGAGATGTGATATTACACTCGTGTCATATGTGTCAAATGAGCAGCTGAGTTCAGTTGATTCATTTAACAACTTGCAGAAACTATATTCAAATTTATTTGTTTTTTTGGGCTGGTTTTAAGTACTTTTTGTTTGTGCATAAAATTATTCAATCATTAAGATAAATACATTTAAATGACTACACAGATTTGAAAATATTAGATAAAGAGAATGAAGAGCACATTTTTTGGTTTGCACTTTGAAATAATATCTAAAAAAAAAATAAAAAAAATCTGTGGTATAATACGGGGAGATAAGAACTTGATACGTTGGCATATTGTTGGCACAATGTTGGCTCATATTTCAATATTGTCATGAAATATCAATGATATGGTGTTGGTTTTTTTTTTATAAATATACTGTTTTAAAAACTTTTGAATTATTCAAAATACTAAGAATTTTCTAGCTCTTGGCACAGACGGTTTAAAATAGTCCTATTTGGGAAGACTTTATTATTTGATTTTTTACTAAGTCCTCAATGCCCTTCAAACACAATCTATAGTCTCTATGATAACATAGAATCATTCAAATAAAGTTCGAATAAAATTGGTTCAGTAGTTTCAGTCAGAAGATCTTACACTGAACCAATGGATAACGTAAGTCAAATATCGTTGGGCAAGCTACTTTAAAAATAACACTGAGTTGGTAAGAAAATGTTGGGCCAACATTGGGCCAATAACACCAAAATGACAGTTGGTGGAAAGTCGTTGGGCCAACAAGGGGCCAATAGTGTCAAAATAACTGTTGGCTGAGTTTTGTTGGGCCAACAAGGGGCCAATAGTGTCAAAATAACTGTTGGCTGAGTTTTGTTGGGCCAACAAGGGGCCAATAGTGTCAAAATAACTGTTGGCTGAGTTTTGTTGGGCCAACGTCGGTTTCTTGTTGTGCTGCCAACGCCAACTATTTACCAACTGTGCCAACCAATCACCAATGTTGGCCCAACAAAGTATTGCTATCTGGGATAGTTACTTGGTCTTCTTCAGACCGGCGGAAAAACGCTTGCCAAAGTGGGGCGTACGTTTTGTCACGTGCGGGATGTACAGGTTTACAGCCACGTCCGGTAAGAATAAGGACGTTAAATCCGTTTAGAACCCTTGCAAGAACTCTTTGTCAGTAAGTGGCCTATTGCAAGGCAAATTGTTTCCCTATAAAATAGACCCTCATTTTCCTGTGGTAGTCCAAATTTCTCGGACCATCATCCCAGATAGCCTCGTTTACACTGAAGACCTTCCTATTGTACTGATTTATTGTGAACTTGTTCTCGTCCTGAATATGTGTCGTACTTGACTTTCAGCCTATGTCGTCTGGACTTTAGCTGGCCTGGTAAAAACGAAGAATTCCAAAATAACTATATTTTATTACAACTGAGATCTCATGGCAACTCTATAATACAATTTCATATAAATGCATACAATATATTTCACAATATTTATAGTTCATCATATATAGATAATGTCAAGCTGTAATATATTAAATGTTTCTTGCTATTACGTAATACGCAAATATTTCTGTTCTGGAGATCAATCCTGCATCGGTACGATTTCAATATACATGAAACAACAAATATTTTCTTTGTGTTCTGTTGCGTTGTCAAGGTAAACCAAAGTGACAAACAAAGATTTCTTTAAACTTCGTTGAATATTAAATATAACCAAATAACAGAATTTAACTTTACTACGAATAAATTATGCGTCAAATTCACAAATCTCCTGTAAACAAATTTGCATGTAATAATGAAAATTAATGAAATAAATAACATTTACGGAATTTATGTTTACTGTATATTTCACTTAAAAAATCATCTATTTAATCGTAATGTAATAAACTAAAAACGCTCATTTTAAATAAATAGAACTAAATAAATAAAACTTAATTAAAAGTAAATGTGAAATGTAATTTTCATAAAAAGAATGCTTTAAAATATTAATAATGAATTACCTGGTAAAAACGAAGAATTCCAAAATAACTATATTTTATTACAACTGAGATCTATGTTGCGACAATCTTTGTAATTTTGACAATAGGCCTAATTGCCTACACTCTTTCTTTTATTCAAAATATAGCATGTATAATTAATGAATGAATAATTATCAATATTTGTCAAATATTTGTAAAATCTATTTTCTTCTAAATTGTCCACTTTTACAAATTCATTTTGAGAATAAAAAATAAAATATTTAATAAAAGAAAGTTTGCAAAGCTGTTATATTTCTTATTTTGCAAATTCGGAATTTCAAAATATATCTATAACATCTCCCCTCTGCCTTAATTGGCTTTGACCCCAAAGCCACATAACATCAACTACAAATATAAGACATATAAGATTAGAAAATCAAGTTAATCAATTTTATATACACTCATAAAATATATATACATTGTCACAAATATAATGTTCTATTGTTTTCTGCTACTGTTGTGTAAGGTAGTATGCTCATTGAGCCACATTAATAGGTGCTGAATAAATGCCATTTATCTTTGAAAAAAATATCGTGAGTTTTCTGAATTTAAGCCAATATATAAGATAATTTAAAAACTCATACTCTGCATTGCTGGACATGGGTATGGTGAAATCTGACATTTGACAGTTTACTCACTTTTGTCAATACAATGTTATAAATACATTGAGGTTTAATAGTAAAATAGGATGGACACAGAGGCAGAATAAGGACTGGTACTGTAACACATGTACTATCCACGGAATTTTTGTTTTGTTTTGTGAAAACAAATTTAAATTTGGTTCTACACGCAGTTTGCCAAAAAAAAAAATCAACCAAACTAAACCAAAATAAAATAGTCAGTTGAATATTAGCATTGTTGCTCAAAATTATAGAACTAATGGCTCGGAAGGAAAAGTCGTCGCGGCTTGCAAAAATAAAAGAAGGTACAAACGCACATGTTGCTTTCTTTTGTACTGTAAAATAACAAGTGTTGAAGTAAATGTTCTAGCTTTGAACCACAAAAATATAAGAAAATTATCATATTATATACAAATAAATTAAACAAAAAACGTACTTCAACATTAGTCATGACTCTATGTAACTCTTCGTAAAAAACTGTCCACAATGTGTGTGTACTTTCTCTTTATGCTTTGGCTTTCAGTCTGTATCATTCAAGAAAATATTAACACCATAAAAAAAACTGTCATCAGTGAAAAGTTTCTAAGTGTTATTTAACCTTAACATGTAAAAATGAAAAAAAAAATGTGTGATGTGTTGTTAGATGAGCATGCGCATACTCTTAGCACTATTAGACAACAGATATAAATCTGTCAAGGGTAACAAAACACCACAATTTTGAATAAATAATTTATGGTTTTTGAAAACAATCTAAAGTTCCTAAAAGATATAATCTCGAGAATAACACTATAAAAACAATTCAAAGACTTCAGCACTGGTGCAAAAGAAAAAAAATGTGTATATGCTAATGTGCTTTATGTTATAGATATATTTTGAAATTCCGAATTTGCAAAATAAGAAATATAACATATGCATTATATACTTGCTCAATATTTCTTTTTAGTTTTTTTTCTTGTTATAAATTCTTAATAGTTATTTACACTTTGACTGATATGTGTCTCATATAGGGAAAACGGTACTATTTATTCTGCCATAGGCGACAATGTTAACATTTTCTAAATTTACCACTTTTTAAGATAAAAACCTGGATAAAACAGTTATATGTTGTGTTAGTATTTTATTACTCTGTTTTAAAAATTAAAGCCAAATAGTATCATGACCAACTTCCAACGGAACTTGTTTATGTTATCCATGCCCACCGTCATTTTGCACCAAATTTATGAAATTTTGCAAGTCTTTTCGAATAATTCTCTAGAAAATATTTCAATAGGTTTTAAAATTTATATTGTAAATATACACACTGCAGTTATTCATAGATAAATAAAAAATATATTGTACCCTTACATCCAATCACAGCGCTCCTAATTTGACTTCCTTCACCTGCCTTGGGTACACAAAAGGCCAACCTAATGCTGGGAAAATTAAATACTACCGTTTTCCCTCAAATGTCGTTAGCTGTTTTCTTATTTAACGACACTAGTATTCTTCTTCTATTCGTAAATCCTTCCAGTTATGGAACACCTCCTCATCAGCGGATATCATCCAGACGGGAGTTAATTAAAATTTATGCACTAAAAAAAATTCCCTAACTAACTTAAAATTTTTAAATTCACTGTACACGGGTAAAATCTAAAATATTTAAGGACTGAAAAAATAATTTACGCAATAAAGGTAAAAATATCTAGGCCCTATTAGATAAAATCAAAAATATGTAAGGACTGATAAAATAATTTACGCAATAAAAGGTAAAAATATCTAGGCCCTATCAATATTTACTTATAAGATTTACTGTACACAACTAAAATCTAAAAATATAGGGTACTTTATACAATGGAAAGCAGGACACCCCTGCCTCTACCTATACACATATGTACATAATGTTCATTTCATATCTTTCCTTATTGCACTGAATATATTGCCTATACATATTTATCTTTGAGTATAGAGATATTATTTTCCTTGTAATTTCCATATACGCTGAGCATGGAGTCTATAACACATGTCCGTAGCCAATCGATGAATTTTGTCCAGTTCAGTCCTATTTCTAAGCATTGGCAGTAGAAAAGAGCTGTCAACAATAAGTTTTATCAGATCCAAATGTTCTTTAAAATTCTTAGACCAATATTTCGTGCCAATGACTGAGATCACATAAGACTTGAGTTTGCTAAATGTTTCTTTTCTCTGCTTGTGTAGAGCCGGACACATTTTATTAAAAATAATTGAAGATTGGAAAAAGGCTTTAGATCAGAATAAATATGTAGCAGCTATATTAATGGACTTGTCCAAGGCTTTTGACTGCCTACCCCATGACCTCCTCCTACTAAAATTAAAATCTTATGGTGTGTCTGCCACATCTCTTAAACTTTTGGAAAGCTATTTAACTAATAGAAAACAGTGTGTTAAAGTAGGTACTAATTCAAGCTATTGGCAAACAATGTTTAAAGGGGTGCCACAAGGGTCAATATTAGGGCCAACATTATTTAATATTTTTTTAAATGACATTTTCTATTTTATTCATAAAAGTGAACTCTATAATTATGCAGATGACAACACCCTTTCATACGCAGATAACGATTTAGATAAATTAATTAAAACTTTAGAAGAAGAAAGTAAAATTTTGATAAACTGGTTCTCAATAAATAAAATGAAAGCAAATCCAGAAAAATTTCAGGCAATAGCTGTAGGTAAAAAAACTAAAGACAAAAACCTAAAATTTAAATTAGAAGGTAATGAAATAGAGTGTGAAGATAACGTTAAACTGCTAGGTGTAACAATAGATTTTAAACTAAATTTCAATGAACATGTCTCTATAATATGTAAAAAAGCATCCAAACAATTAAATGTATTAAAAAGAATAGGTAAACACCTGACTAAACTCGGAAAATTAACAATTTATTATTCTTTCATAATGTCCAACTTTAATTACTGCCCACTAGTTTGGCACTTTTGTGGGGAGGTAAATACAAAAAAGATAGAGAAAATCCAAGAGAGAGCACTAAGGTTTATCTACGAAGACCATTCAGCAAGTTATGAAGATCTACTCTGCAAATCAAAATTACCATCTTTAAAAGTAAGAAGAATGCGATCTTTGGCGATTGAAGTTTTCAAAATTATAAATAAAGATTGTCCTGTTTATCTCCATGATTTGATTCACTTAAAGGAAAACACTTACTCTTTCAGATACCAGAATACAGCAGATCTACCACATGTAAGAACAACTGCATATGGCCTACAATCTTTCAGGTATGCAGGTGCTAGGCTTTGGAATGAGCTGCCAGATGAGCTTCGTAAGCAATCATCTTTAAATCAATTCAAGAACTTGATAAATTCTTGGTCTGGCAGCTCATGCCAATGCTTTGCCTGCAAAACCAGTTAATCTCTGCTTATTATTTTTTGTTTTGTTGCTTTATTTTCAGCATGGCAAATTTATTCTAATATCTTTACTATAGTGCTTCTGCTGCTTTTGTGCTAATTTTAGAAACTTAATGTGCTTTTATGCTTTTTATGTGCAAACCATTTCATTTGTGCTTTTGTGTTTTTATCTCATAATTGCATGTACCAGTATGTGTTAAACTTGTAAGATGCTTAAAGAACTTTTGTGCTGCATGTTTATATTGCTTTATATGTTTAATGTTGTGTGCATGACTCGATATGTATGTTTTGTTTTATTTGTTGTTATGTCGGTTTTAAAAGCTCTTCAGAGCTTATGTTTGTAATTGCTTGCTTATACCGACTCTAAATAAAGCTTTATGTCTTTACAATAGAAGGAAGTGAATTATATCTTCATCTGAAGTTCCGCAGCATTTACATAATGCCGATTCCTTGCCACCACTAAATTTAGATCTGTGAGATTCAAGAATATAAGTCCCAGTTAATAGACGACCTTTTATCGCTCCCTTTTTAACATCTGATACAGTTGAAGAAAGACTTGTCCAGACCGGATGTGTATGCCCAATTCTTAACACGGTTTTGTCCAAATATGTTAATGTGGACTTTGTTTCTATTTCTTTACTGAGAGTTTTAGTCCAATAATCCTGAATTGCTATTTTAACTGTTGCTTTCCATTTTAATTTTGACGGTAAATTTTGACTAAGTGTAGATATACTTGGCAGATCGTATAAAGTTAGTACACATGTGACCTTACAGAAGAAGCTGAGATTGTTATCAATATTCATAACGACTTGTCTGTCAACTAAACCTTGGATTGTTGAATTGTTACATGAGAGAACACTGTACAGAAATGAGAGTTGCCTTTTATGTATTTCTGCCTCAATTGGTAGCGCTCCCAACAGCATAAATACTGATCCAGTGGCTGTTCGTGTAGGAAGAGACTGAATATTTCGCAATGCCTTTGTGTGAAAACGTGCCATAATATCAAGTTGGCATTGGTTAAGAGGGAGTATTTCCATTCCATATAGCAATCGGGGAATAACATAGCTCTGATATATCTTGTATGATGTCTGTGGGTTTAGCCCATTTGTTCCATGTAAACCAGTATTCATCAGAGAGTAAAGAGTTCTTCTCGCAATGCTGATGCGTGCATCAATATTTAGATTGTTTTCCTTCAATTCTGCTCTTATTAAGCCAAGATGTGTTGTGTCTTCCGATGGATAAACAAGGGTGTTGCCTAGGGTCCAGTTTAAATCGGACTTGCTTATCTTTTTCGGTTTGTTGAGGATGACAGCTTTAGTTTTTGTGGGATTTATTGTTACTCTTGACTGTCTGGCATGATGAGTTGCAACAGAGAGCATGCATTGTAATTCCTGATGATTATTGCTCAAGAAGGCTATGTCGTCCGCACAAGTTGGGCAGCCAACATAATTTGTGCCAATTTTAAGACCAATACTGTGCGATTTAAGATCCTCAAGCAGATTGTTTACATAGACTTTATATAGAAAAAGTGAAAGAATGCCTCCTTGTCGGACTCCCTGATGAATATTAAAGCTATTACTAACATTTCCCTTCCATTTGACTCTTGAAACTAGACCTGAGTAAAGATTTTTCACTACTGACCAGAGAGGATGATTCTGAGTATGGTCATATAACGCATCTAATAGTATGATGTGATCTACGACGTCGAATGCCTTTTGACTGTCCACAGTAATAAGAAATAGAGGTTCCATTGTGACTAATTTTACTTCTGCCCTAGCTTCAGTGATAATGAGACTGGCCATAAGCATCGACAACCCTTTTGTGAAGCCGAACTGTAGAGATGACTGATCAAAATTCAAGGTTAATCGAGGTAGTATAGTACATTCGAAGAGTTTTGAGATGACAGGTGTAACGGCAATTCCTCTATAGTTGTCCATTAACATTGGATTTTTCCCTTTTTTTAGCACAGGTGTTACGATACCAGATTTAAAGATATCAGGTATATGATGATTGATGAAAATGTTATTGAAACAGTTTGTAAGAAAATGAGTGACTGTTGTTGGTGAGTTTTTAAAATGCTCAGCAGCAAGACCTAGTTTATCTGTTGCCTTGCCAGAATGTAGCTGTTTGATTGCATCACAGATATTTTGAGAACTAAATTGTGGTTCGTCGCTGTTTTGTTTGCAGAGTTCATCAAATATGTTATGCCGGATATTGCAGAGATCTAAAAATTCTGGATCATAACCATTGTCTTTCGGAACAGCCAAGTCTTCAAAGTATCTAGAGAAGCTATTTGTTTGGTCCTTTGCAGAGTAGTGGTGCTCGCCATTTTCTATTATACAGATCGCATCTTTATTTTTGGAGCCTCTGTTACGACGAATGAGTTTATGAAACATATCATTGCTAGGATTGTCCATTAGTTCATTGTAGAATTGGGTTCTATCCATATACTGTTCCTTTCGGAGTTGTTTGCGAAGATTTCGTTGCGCCAGTATTTTGTCTGTTTTAAGATGATAATTTTCAGAAATTGTTTGATTCTTTTATGTCAGTGACATTTTCATAGTATCTAAAGAACTTGCAAAATAACAAATTCACTATATTGCTCAGTGGTGCCAGTAAAATTGCAATTTCTATAGATATATATATTGCCGTCTTGAATTAATATTTTTTTAATTCAGACTGAGAGCCGGCAAAATAGCCACTGCCTTTTATTATTAGTTAGTTTCTCCTGCTTTGCATATTCCTTTCTTTTCGGTATTAAGATACTAGAAAAAGGTATTTTCCCAAATAAACCAATGAAAATACTTCACGTGTTTCAACCGGAAGCGGGGAATTCCAGTTTTTCCTCTCTAGAGTTTTCTTAGACGTTGACGTTACTGACACCATGGCGTTCATTTCCAGTGAAATGATTTCTTGTATTTTACTGTCATTTCTCATTTCATTGATAGAAGGTAAAACATACAAAATGTCCAATTTCAACTTAGAAATACGAGTATGACGAAATTGAATCTGACACTCCAATTTAGAGTCATAATCTTACTATACAAAATCCTTGATCTGCTGTACACTTCAGTATACACTCATTAGCAAATGCAAGTTAAACAAGTTACAACTGTGGAAACAGTTGTTTCACAGTTGTTTTCACTTGGTATATATTGCACATGACATTTCAAAATAAGATTCCCCTGTGCTTCTAAAGGGGTCCAATATTTGTGTTTACTTTTGTAATAGTATATCCAGGAATAACTATACAGGCACGGAATGTTGTACTTGCGTGATTGGTCTTAGACCCTTTGTATTTCAACGATGTAGATGTAGAGTATACACCTTATCGCTATTTGTCCGCCATTACTGAAAATCACACGGGTTCTCGTAAAATTTTGATGTCATAAAACAAAATATCTGACGCCACAATGGAAAAGTGATTGTTGTATCATTATGCATCAAAAGTTCAAGCGGCCGGGTCAGCCGGGATTAGCGTTAAGGTGTATTAGGACAGGTATATTAATATAACTTATAAGAAGATGTGGTATGATTGCCAATGAAGCCTAACATCATAGCAGTTAATAACAACAATAATGGCAATTGTCAAATTCTTACTAAAGTTAGATTAAGTAATCACAAATTAAGAGTTGAAACTGTTCGTCATGAACGCAGGGTAAACATGTCAGGTAAATTAGAGAATATTCCACGATGTGAAAGACTTTGTCAATATTGTAATTTGAGTGTGACTGAGGATGAAATCCATTTTTTGTTGGAATGTCCTCTATATGTAACTTCAAGAACCATTTTACTTGATGTTTTATTTATGGAATATCCAAAACTAAGAATACTTAATTCGCAAAACCTATTTATATGGATTATGACAAATGATGATGATAATTTTATTAAAAATTTATGCAAATATTTGACTTCAAACTTAGAAGTGAGAAATAATACTGTCAAGTAGAAATTAATACAGGTTTTAATGATAATATTTGGGGAAGAGTTGTATTTCTTTTGCAGAACTGACAATGTCGTATATATATACTATTCTATTGTTTTTATATGATATTATAATGGTTAATTTCATATTGTTTCTAAACATGTATATATTTTGTCTATTATGATTTATTTGTTTGTAATTGATATGCCTATAAGGGCCCTTTGATTAGGAAATAAACAATAACCACAGGTCACAGTTAATTCGTCAACAGTGTCTGTGGGCAAAACCATTACCACCAGTCAGAAGTACTACTTGTTACACAGTGTTCATGCTTGACTGTTTTAAGAGGGCAGGGCATCAGCCCTTTTAAGAGTGGCGCCCTTTGCTTTTTTTGAAGATTAATTGTATTCTATTTTCTTCATTTAATGATCTGCCATTATGCAATTAACCTTCCTTGTCAACTCGTAGCTGCGGAACCGTACATGTAGCACTTAGGTCCTTTTGTTATTTTTTTACTATTTGCATACCATTTATTTTTGTGTCCATCTTATGAGTTGAGCCTTTTTCAACTCATTTGTATAATTTGTTCTTATGTTATACTGTTACAAAAATGTTCATCACTATCCCAGGGTAGGGAGAGGGATTGAGCCTTCAAACTAGTTTAACCCTGCCACATTCTGTATGAGGAGGGGCAGGACCTTTTCATGATGTTTTTAAGCTCAGGATTTCAGGATTGATTCTTTTGGGATCCGGGAATTCTTTTTTTCGAAATTTCGGGATGTCAGGATTTAAGTTTCTTTAAATTACATAAATTAGACCGTTAGTTTTCTCGTTTGAATTGTTTTACGTTTGTAATTTTGTGGCCCTTCAAAGCCAACAATACGAAATGGGCTTTGCTCATTGTTGAAAGCTGTACAGTAGTGTATAGTATCATTTGGTCTCTTGTTAAGAGTTGTTTCATTGGCAATCATACCAAATCTTCTAATTTTTTGCCCTATTCATGAGTATTATGTTTTAAGGTCTGTGCTTCTGTTTGTCTGTCTGTTCATCTGTCCGTCTATCCCAATTCAGATTAAAGTTTGTGGTCAAGGTAGTTTTTAATGAAGTTGAAGTCCAATCAACTTGATACTTTGTACACATGTCCCCTATGATATGATATTTCTTATTATAATGCCAAATTAAGAGTTTTTACCCCAATTTCACAGTCTACGGAAATTAGAAAATGATAGTGCTATTGGGGCATCCTTGTACTATGGACACATTCTTGTTATATCATGTTGAGGAGCAAAGGTTTTAATATAAACTTTCTATTTTTACAGGCAGATTTGACTACCATTATGTGACGTGTGGGTCAACATTAAAACTATTCAATCCATACCACAATATACGGCTACACTCACATGATGTCAAGTATGGGTCAGGCAGTGGTCAACAGGTAAGTACATCTGTAGGTTTAGTGGTCAAGAATTTAAATTTGCTGTAATTTCAGAAATGGTTGTGTGTAAACATATTTATAATAATGATACATGTATTACCATTTGATATTGATTCAAATTAACTATTGTATTTGTAGAGAAAACTGCATTGAAATTTTGCTATCTAAATTTACAATGCCAAGTTTTTTACTTTTTAAAATCTTAAGTATTAAAAAAATCCTTTAATTGGCTTCATAGACTATTTAATAGCATGCAGTCAGCTTTAAAAACTTTACTTCAGAAAAGGGCTCAGCTAGGGGCACACTCCTTCAATCAGGATGTTGTAGAAAGATCTAAATCTACTTCCATATATACATGTATGTATAAGATGAATTGAAGGCCCATGATTGAAGGGATAAATGGAGATAGAAGGGAGGGATAGGGGAAAATTTAGATTCAAACCATTTATTGCTTTTACTTCTTTTGCAGTCTGTAACAGGCGTAGAATCTTCAGATGATCACAATAGTTACTGGCAAGTTATAGGCAAGACAGGCAAACAATGTGAAAGAGGGTAGGTACATGAAGGAAGTAGACAATTTTTTAAAAGAGACCTTGCAAGCATGACAAGCCATATATAAATTTTAAGAAATATTTTGAGAGACTGATTTTTCAGGCTTGTATGTCAAAAACATTTTTTCTTAAAGACTTGGCTTGTATTTGAATGTAAATAAAAAACTACAATGTATTTTGAAAGTCAAAACCCATTTTAACAACAGGTAAAGTTTACTGATGGGTTCAATACATGATTTTCCAACATGTGTTTTTCCCCTGAAATATTTGAAGTCACATAGAAAATATCTTCATGTCACAAAGTTCAATAACATTTTCCTATGATTGCAACCCAAGTTCAACCAGGACAGTTCATTCATAAAATCAAAATTGGAACTTGTCTATTAGGTTAAAACAAGCAAGGCAAACACAATGTACTATGCATTAATATGATTGACAACCTAATGGTGAGAACTGGAACTGACCAGTCCATTCCTTAATTGTCTTTAACCATTTTCTGAGAAAAATCTTCATGATTGTGTCAAGCACATCTGTTATAAGCTGTGGAACCCTAGCCCATGAGACCTATGGTACATAGGTACTCAAAAAATGTATAAAAAAACTTTGATCCATATCAGCTGTGGTTCAGCAGCTAATCTAATGAGATTATCAATCATTTCATTATCCAGTTTCTGAAATTCTTAGGATTGATAATGAACAACTAGACTTTAAATTTAAAAATTGAATATTTTTCAGACAGCCAATCAAATGTGGCCAGACAATTAGATTGTTACATCTGAATACCAACAGGAATTTACATAGTCATCATTTTCAGTCACCATTGTCCAGAAATTTAGAAGTCACAGCATTTGGAGAAAATGGAGTAGGAGATGAAGGTGAGTTTATAATATATACATAAACATTATATGTAAATTATCCCTGAGCTTTTCTAGTGTTTTGAAAGAGTACAAATAAATTTTTCTGGCAATTATTTTTATTCTGGGCTCTTTAAGGCATAGTTATTGAGTAAACTTTAACTAACTTTTGTATGGTTATAACTGTGGTTGCATTGATTTAATTATTTTTGTAGATACTCAATTATGTCATTTTAACAAATGTCATGTACAACTGTCTTGACACCTTTTGTATGTTGTTCTTTATCTCAATTATTTTTGGGGTTTCCCTTTCAAAAAACATGGACGTTGCAAGGAATGTACTATTTTGTGAGCTTTCCTTACAGTTCCTCAGTAACATGATGTTACATACTTTATTTATGTATTTACAGGTGATCACTGGGTTATTATATGTTCTGGTAATTACTGGGACAGAAACCAAAAAGTCAGGATTAAAAATGTAGTCACAGAAAAGTAAGTACAGTGGATTTAAATATTCCATTGAAAGTTCATTATCATAATTTGTGGTTGAACTAACAGGGTTCTCACTAAGGGAATTCCATGAGTCCTGGATTCATGAAAATCTTTCTGAACTCGTCATTTTCAAAACTGGTGAGTCCAAAGAGTTTCTAAGATATGTCAAGATTGAAATAATTTAAAACTGAACACACATATTTTATATCAAAAGTTTAAAAGAAATCTGAATAGAATATCATTTCATTGCTCTATTAGGTCATGGAGACTTCAAATGATAAGTTGTATTGCAATAAAATACCTTCTTCTTACTGTTGGACTCACCATGGACAAAAATGACGAGTTCTTGGACTTGCCTTCAAAAGTCCTCAGTGAGAACCCTGACTTATCACTACTCTTGTTAATGATTGAACTAGTTTTTTTTTAATTCCATGTAAAGATAGGATGGATGGAAAGAAGGAATGTGATTGTATGACCAAATGGAATGGCGAAAAATTCCCAGTTGAACTAAATAAATGCTAATAATAGCTTTTAATTCTTTTCTAGACTGTATAAGTAGAAAAAGCTACTTTTCGTAATGATTTCTATTGTTAAAAATTCATCCTACAAACTAATGCATTCTGGGTAATATTTTCAAAAGCATACACTAAAAGTTGGGATTGGTTTAAAAGTCTTGAATAATCAACACTCAACAAATGAAATGACATTTTTTTCATTTTGGGGTGTAAACAATGAAGTCACCTTAGTCAGTCAGGGGTACTACTTGTACAAGTTATTTTTATTTACTTGAAGAAGTAATATTAATACACTTGTATAAGTAAATTTGTAGGATACTTATACAAGTGAATTTTATTTACTTGTATAGGTAAAAAAAAAAAGGCTGAGTTTTTTACTTGTAGAAGTAAAACAGTCATCCTATCTTCTTTTATTGAATTCTTATGATTTCTTTGCTCCAATAGAATTTTAATTTGTCTGCCCTTTGCACATGTCTTTACTAATCATTTAAGTGTAATTTCATGGACAATGAAAATCCCATTTGTCTGTTATCTTCAAAACACTGCTCATTTACAAGCTCCCAAGGAGCAATTTTTGAAGGCAATCAGTTTCTTTGCTGAATTAAGGAGATGAAACATTGGTCTCTGATAAAAAAAATTGAGATAACCTGGGAAAAATCATTAAAGGCATGATTTTACATCTTAAAACTTGAGCACTTTTGTGGGATTGTAAGAAAAATTTACTTATACAAGTAAGTTTTTGAGAAAATTAAGGGGAGATAATTTAAACATTATTTATTTACTTATATGTGTATCCTTTTTTTTACTTCAAGTAAAAAAAAATAACTTGTACAAGTAGTACCCCTGACTGTTAGTCTTTTAGGTTCTGAATTTGTAAATGGATTACAGACCCATGACTCAAAAAACTTACTTCAGTTTACAGAAATCATAAGAGGTGGTATGAGTGCCTATGAGACAAGTTCAGACAACACTCCATCCAAGTCACAATTTGTAAAAATAAACCATTACAGGTGCAACATTTTTTTTTCATGTGTTTGCATTGGTTATCAAAATGTCAACTTCACTTTTCAACTTAAAATTCTTGTTGCACATTTCAATTTAATTCTTATATTTTACAGCTATTTACACGTTACTGGTGACACGTTTGGTCGACCAATCCACGGACAGAAAGAGATTTGTGCCTACCCCTCACCAAGTGAACTGAATTATTGGCAGGCTGCCGAGGGAATCTTTATCAAGCCTACAGAATCTCCAGTCCCAACAGTCAGAACACCTGCACATGATGAATTCTGATTTCACCGTCACTAGACATGATGAATTCTGATTTCACCGTCACTAGGCATGATGAATTCTGATTTCACTGTCACTAGACACATTTATTAGATGGACTTTAACAACAATTTATTATTTTTGGTTACTGCAAATTCAGAAATTATTGTGATGTTTTTATTGATGCTAAAAAATGCATAATGATAAAAACTAACATTGATAACGTCCGGAGTTATTTTCATTCACAAATTTTTTGCAATTACATTTATTAGATCTCACACTTTTGCTACTTATCTGTGATTAGCAATTATAAATACACACATTA